>JAVDPK010053417.1:0-20353 GCA_034780415.1 Cichlasoma orientale
TATGGCACAAACCTTTTGGGCCATCCTTAGAAACAGACTTTGTTTTTGCTAAATGCTTAAATAGTTTTTTTTTTGTGTGGATATAAATTGTGTACTGCTGTGCGCCCCCCCCCCCCTCCCCTCAGTCTCCCACCCTCCCAGTTCACGTTGTAATCAGTTGAACATCATATCATGGCAATACTGGACTGTACAAGGGTCAAAGGAAGGCAGAGTTTACAGGAAGTAGTCTGGGGTGCGGCGAGTGACGTGAGGCTCCCCTCTGCGAGGCGCCGGATCGAACTGCAAGCTGGGTAGAAGGAGTAGAGAAGTAGAGAGAATAAATAAACCACTATATTAATCATTTCTGTTAAGCAAATGTTTTGCATATAATTACAGCTGAGTGAGGTTTAGATCATTAAAAATGGCAAATTTAAGGATTTAAGCGTTTTCTGTACTTACAAAGAGTATTTGAGGGTGTCGTCTAGTTCCATGATTGCTGCCTGGTTGCCGCAGCGGTAGCAGTAGTTCGGAGCGCTAAATATTGTCACCACGTTCCTCTCGTGGCACCAGTTGTAACCCTGAGGGAAGCGGATGCATTATAAATGTAGAATTCAGAATAAACTGTGACTATAATGCAAATCTAAAACTAAACTTGCTCTTGACCTAGTAGATGATGATCTGTTTTGCCCCGTTGTTGTCTGCAGCAGCGAGGCTTTCGATTCCATTTTTGTTCCAGTTCCCGCACTTTTCAAGGCTGGAGAATCTATTTATTCTAACAGCTCTTTTGTCACGTGGCTAGCAACCATTCACAGGCCCTGAGCTATAGTTAATTTCATGCTAACATACCGTTTGGTTGCCATCTGTCAACTGATGTGGCTGTTTTTCCTAAACTTAGTCTTCCCTCAGCAGCAGATGGAACATGTGTATGCACACCAAATAAGTCAGACACATACCTCCATAACCAGCTGGTGGGCACGGGACACCAGTGTGAGGCGGTTGGCGTGGTTGAAAGTCTCAGAAATGTCCTGACCAAAAGTGTAGCCAGCTCCTCGCGGAGAGATGCCCCAGCCACCACGGTCATCTGGGTCTGACCACAGCAGGTCACACATGGGACCCTACAGGAGACGAGGGGGAGGAAACAAACAGGTTAATGGGCTGGCATCCGGTTATGGATTACTTGAACGGCCACTTTTATGTTTTATACTAAATTATGGAGTCACAAAAAGAACAAATATCCTCTTCTTTTTTTGTCCAATTCATATTTAAATGAAATCTTTACCTCATGTGGCACTTCCTGTAAACGGTCCAATGCCCTAATGTGATCCAATGTATCTATGGATGGTGACAGGCCTCCATGAAGGCAGAAAATCTAGAAGGGAAAAGGGGAAAATGTGAGCAGAACTCAGCTTCTGAATTACTCACATTCTTTTAATCTAACCAATATTTCCTTTGCTAATGACTGATTCTTTCAGAACAGAATGTTCTACACTTCTGTGAAAACAAGTGGATATTCTTACCTGTGAGTCTACCAAGGCAGTGAGTGGGAGGTAATCAAACAGGTCTGTGAAGTACTTCCAAACGTTGGCGTTACCATATTTCCTTAGGCACTCGTCATAGAAGCCGTACACTTGCGTGATCTGTCTGCTCTCGTGGTTCCCTCTGAGGATTGTGATGCGCTCCCGGAAGCGTACCTTTGGAGGGGGGGGGGGGGGCAGAGAAAAGATCTGCATGTTTTTTCCCGTTTCAAATATCAATGCATAAATTAATAATTATCTGTTTTAGACAAAGTGAAATGTGAAAACTTCTTACTTACTTTTAGTGCTACTAGTAAAGTGACGGTTTCTACCGAGTAGTACCCTCTGTCCACATAATCTCCCATGAACAAGTAGTTTGTGTCTGGAGACTTCCCTCCGATCTTGAACAGCTCCATGAGGTCATGGAACTGGCCGTGCACGTCACCGCACACAGTCACCGGACATCTCACCTCCTGAACATTTGACTCCTTTGTCAGGATCTCCTTTGCCTGAAGGGGAAAAACAAAAAAACAAAAACAAAAAATCATCACTTAAAAGTTAAAAATACCAAAACTGCACGCGGTACAAACAGAAGCTTAAGAACATTTTAAAACCGTCATTAATTCAAACCTACCACTGCACACTTTATTCAAACACAGGGAAATCATGTGATCCTTTAATCACATGCTCTACACAGTGTAATTTCCAGGGTCGTTCTTTGTTCTTTATTTGAGGACTGGACAATTTCCTGACAACCTCACTTCCCAATTTCCACATCAGCCTCCGGGGAATCCATTAAGATGCTGAACAGTGATTACAGCACAACCCCAAACACCACCAGCAGAAGCACTCCATGGATGTAAGCCTCTACTGTGTGTGTGTGTGTGTGTGTGTGTGTGTGAGATTCATTAGTTTCCTGCTTAGAAAGGCAGCTCTGGCTGCACTGCAACATTTCCTAAAAATCAATTAGTGTGACGCTCCAAAAGCCAAAAAACAGACTGAAGCATGGATGCTCCCGTTTCTGGATGGAAAAACGCTTCGTTTACTCTGATTATTCCTTTAAGAGGACTCAGCCAAAGCCAGAAGTGCTGTGGCAATGCAACATAACCACTACAGCTAAAAGTGGATGCGATGAGAAATGTTATTCTTAGACATAATTCAAGAATGTCTAAGTCCAGAATTCACCATGAAGCAGTCTAAAACCGGCTGCTGTTGAGTCTGACTCACTGTGGGGCCTACAGCTAAGGCTTGTGGAGGAATGCATACACAATAAGAAAAGGGTCAGCTGCCTGGTTATTATACATCCTTTAGTTGAAGCTGCCAGATTAAACAAAACTAAAAATAGGGGAAAGCTTTAAACAGCATCAATTCTAAAACTGGAGACCCACGACAAGGCCTGCTTCTGGAGTCAGAACAGGCTGGTCTGACTTTTGGGCAGGGGGGAGTCAGTCAGCCGGATGAACCCTTTTAAGAAGTTTTGGAGCAAATAACTCCTCAGGCTGAATGATCACCAGATATGTCTGACGCACTGAAGCGAGCAGAGAGGCATCTGCAAATATCAAAGTGAACAGGAGAACGGCGAATGAGAGGAGGGGGCGTGCAGTCAAACACGGCTCTCTTCCCACCCTAAAAGCCTGATGTTTTGTCCGTGGCGCACTTTGAGCGGCCCGTATACTGTCCCCTTTAAAACCGGGCGAGAGAGAGTACGAATTGACAGCGTCAGAGTGCTATAGCTGGCGTGTTAGCAGCAGATGGGACAAACCCAGAATTAAAAGGACAGGGCTGCAACGCTGCACAATGCTGACCTATATTATCCACGTGCCTATACTACCATGAGGCCTTTCAGTCATTGGGCTTAGGTTAGCAGACTGACCGCTGTTTCTGCCTTTAAAGCAAATGAGCTGCTAAGCCCGAGAGAATATTCTCGATGCCTGCATTAAAGTGGAACAGCAATATATGTCCATCCAAACTTCACGTCGACCCCATTAGTGATGTGAAGGGAAATAAACAAGCATGAGCAGATAAAGTAAGCAAACATGTGCACTTTAAGTGAACCAGGTCAGGCTGTCTGGGATCCTCTTTACTATTCACTGCTTTGAACTCAACTTTTTAATTTCCTTTCTACACAGTTTCAGTTTAATTAAGCACAGCACGCATTTAAAACACTGTATAACTTGAAAACACCAAATGTTAAGTCTTGCAAATACACATGGAAATGACAGGAATATAAACACTTTGTCACTTTTAATCACCTTGGATTAAGTTCTGATTAAACACACTACATAAACCTGAGAAAGTAAATAATACAGTGTGACCTGACGCTATGACTTTTTCATAACTCGCAATGTGAACTTTGATTTAGTGAGCTCCACAAAACACACCGTGTGAGGCAACTGTTTGTCCGTGCGGTGGCTGGTAACAGCACGTACTTTGGAAACCAGTCAAGCTGTGATTGCAAAAAGGATAACGGCATAAATTACACAAGCACCTTGCCCAAAGTGCAGACCACACCTGCAGAAGAAATGCCACGGAGAGCAAACTCTGCCCAGACTACAACTACACTCAAGACTCAAGCATGCACTCAAAAAACTGCTTAATCGAGTGCCCCGACATGAAGTCAGCAGTTTTTCCAGTTAAGTAATCCCATCAAACTGTGAGAACCAGCCAAAGGTTCACCTGCAGACAGCTTCAGGTGAATTCAGGCAGACAGCTATGCAAGCATATAACCACAAGCAATGACCTCACTCGAGCATTTATGGTAGTTGAAAGTTATGCATCCTGCTGACCTCATCAAGTAAAACCGCAGCAGAAATAAAAGCGAGCAGCAGCCAAATGGTGGCAAGTTTAGCCTGACTTCATCAGCATTTCTGCTATGACAGTGTCTGAATTTTGCTGACGTGTATTTCACAACTTTTTGACTCATTTTGCCTTGGATGCATTCCCAAAGATCACTGAGCTTTCAACATCCATGTCTGTCGTCTCATTCAAAGTTACACAGTTTCCAAACAGAGCTTTAACAGAGATACTGTGACAGGCTGCATCAGTGACTTTAACAGGAAAAGAAAAAAAAGGTCATGCAGATGGCGTTAGTTCTAAAAAGTGGGTCAACTACCGTAGCACGACCAAGTTATTACATAATTGGCACACACTTCAGGGGTCTCTGAACAGTTGTGTCACTGCACTGCTTATCTACCCTTAAAGACGTCTCACCCGACACATGATTCAAGATGAAGTAGACCAAGCCCAAATGTTTAGGAAGATAAGAAGTGTTACATCAGCCAAAACATTGAAAACACCCTATACCAACATAGCTTAAATAAAGTAAAATATGGTGAAACAAAATAGCTCAAAGGAAGAAGGAGCACAAAATATTAAATAGAATTTTTAAAAAAAGAGTCCAATGAATAAAAATCCAAATATAACACAATAAGGAGCTTACAATATTAGACCCAAAAACAATCTCTGGGTGATTATGTAACCATCAATAGGCTTATTTTTGGCCAGAGGGGAAAAAAGCACAAGGTCACAAAAAGGTTAATTCTCCACATCTGTAATACATTATGCATTTAATTACATTTTCTCTCTCTGACAGCAACATCAGACCAGTTTCCAGTAAACAGACCACAGTCTGCAGTCACCTAATTCAAACCTGGCTCATTGTTAATATTATCAAACCAATGACTTTGCTGTTCTTTAAACAAACAACATTTGCAAACACGTCCACGCTCTTCAGAGCGGTGAGACAAGTACAATAATGAAAACCGGAAAAAAAAAAAAAATCAGAATTCGTTATGGTTAACAAGGCAACGCTTCAAAGCATTGCCTCCTCTCTGCACACTGGACACCCGGCAGAAACTGTCCGGCCTTCTTCTGAGACAACTGATTACACAGCACATCTCATTCCTCCGCACCCACACACGTCCAAAAACAGAGCCTGCCTCAATCTGAGTCACAATGAGCAGTGTTACCCTGAGTCACACACTCTGATCCCCTTAGCAACAAAGGCTTTCACAGTGTTAGTGATGCAACTCACAATCAATCATATCCCCGGCTATTTTTAAAATCAGGGAGGATGCTATGTGGGAGCGTTCTGCTGAATGTATAAACAACATTCACAGGGTGGGGGGGCGGATGGACAGATACAGGTAGACAGTGTGGAGCAGCTGAGCTCTCGACAACGATACAGCTTCCATTTTTTTTCCACCCTCGGCTACTTCAATGGCGCCTTTGCTGCATTGGGGAGGAAAGGGGAAAGAGGAATGCTGCATCATTTGTGCAGATCTTCCATGCAGAGCACACGTGCTGATACATGAAAATTGGAAAACGTAAAGAAGAGACAGGAGAAAGAACCTTCAACCACGTTAGGAGTGTTGATGTGGCATTCGGCAACTTCGTGTTTGGAACGCCACAAACGCGACAACCAGCCGAGTCTGGCAGAGCGTAAAGTTGTGATTGATGGCAATTTATGACAGCAATTCGTGAAAACAAGATTATTTTTAAACTGCACTGTCATCTTATCTTAGTAAGGACGCATTAAAAACACAACATACCAACTAACTCCAATAACAGAGAGGCCAGCGTATATGCACAGCTAAGCATAGCATTGACCACAAGCACCCCCGCCCCCATCAGCCCCATGGAAACGATCCAGTCCCATTTTAGGATTCTGACCCACAGCGTAATGAGGATACAAAAATGCATTTAAAACTACTGGGACTCAAAAAGAAAACAAATGGTGGGATTAACGAGCCACTTGCGAATACCGGACCCTTAAACCTCAGAGCACAGCACTCCAAACATGGTAGATGGCCTTAGTCTTTGCATCCTTTAAAGAGCTGAGGGGAACACAGCTGCAGTTAAAAAATATATATAAAAAAAATTGAAAAACTGATTCTGTAAAGAGTGGGGGGAAAAATAAAAATACATCTAAATGTAGCTTCTATTATCAGGGTAAAGCATAACAGCAAATCTAAATGTATAAAATATTCACCGATGTCAAGCTACGGAGTCAGTCAGGACTTCTGACATTGAAATCCAACAATCAGAGGACAGGGTGTCAACTCTCCAGCTGTGGAAGCCTAAAAATGGAGCATGACCCAAGGCAGCAACAATATATAGCAAGCTTTGGACAAGAGGTGTAGAACTTTCTAGAAAACAGAAATCCTCAACAGAGAAAGATCATGATTATAAAAACCCCACGAGCATTAATCAATACAACCCGAGGACAGAAAAGCGGTAAAGCATCGCAGAGTAAATGTTCATTTTACACCCAGACAATCCAGAGCTGGGAATCAGCACAGAGTATGTTGAGAGATTGGGGTTAAGCTCAGATCAGGCTACAAAAGTGGCCAAAATCAGATGGCCGGTTACCAACTAAGGCAGAAGCATATGGGCGCAATGGTGCCCATAACAGGTAAGTTAAGGAACCACCTTATGTCACCTTAAAGGTCAACTTCACACCAAGGGAAATTCTATTTAAATCACCTTTCAGCGATTTCTGTGGTTCCAAAGATGAGTGACGTGAAGCACTGTCCACAAAAATCGTTACGGAGGGGAACTAGAAACTTGACCAAAAGATTAATAAGGAACCAAAATCTGAAATTACCACTCACACCATGCATCTTTTCCATCCATTAGGTCACGTTTAAGTTAGAAAATTGACCACATTATTGCCTTAAACAAGTTCTCTCCATGTACAGACTTAAGAAGCAAAATGAGAAGCCAGGCAATGGCCTCACTTTGCAACTCTCCCGACTACCTGTGAGGGCTGCTGAGAAAGAAAAAAAAAGTACCACACACTCAGTTGGCAGTGCATCTAATTAAATACTACAACAAGGTTATGGATTATAAGTGGAGTTTTTGTAGCAACTGTGTTGATTCCACCTTCAAGTGTTTTTTTTTCTTCTTCTTCTTTTAGAATACTCCCGAGGAGGTGTCTCACTCATTCAGGGTTTTTCCTGGATCAGAATTCAAGGATTTTTACTGTCACTCCACGTGAAGTGAAAGAAAATTTTGCACTCAGGTTCCAGCTAAAAGCCAACAAAAATGAGAACAAACAGGAGCAACATATACAGAAGGAATAGAAATCCACATGCAGTTAAATGAAAGAGTCCACATTTCCTTAATTAACACAAGTCTGAGCGATTTCCTCTTATTTTTGGCCAGATCATGAACAAAAATGTATCTTAAGCTTGGCTAAATTAAACCCCACATAAAAATAACTTGTTATAATTACAGCCCTGGTGATTCTCCTTTAGAGGAAGGCCAAATCTCTTTGGTGGGTGCCAACTTTTTTTTTCTGCGCAGGAACACCCTCCTCATTGAAATGAATTGACTGGTAGGATTTATTACAGGATTACACTGGCATATATATATATATGTAGGATTATCACCCAGAGGCGCCGTACAGTAAACTTGTACTCACCTTTCCATTGCTTCAAGTGGCTACACCTAACCTAGGTACACTCAGTCTTAGTGGGCTAAATAAAAGACCCCCCAAACACTGCTTTCTCACATGATAACGACTTTATTCCTTTCTTGTTTGACGCCAGCTGGACAGATTTTCCTTTACTGTTTGCTAACTGCTTCCATACATTAAAAACAGAGGCATAAAATGTAGCAGAGCACTTCCAGTCACACAGCGGCACAGCTAACAGAGATGCTGCAGTCACTGTCAGCGTGAATGAGCGGGGCTGTAAATGTGGTATGTGACTTGAATTCTCAGCGTGTGGGTTATCCTGCCTGCCCGGTAAAGCGCCAAGAAGCCCAAAACTACCACATATAATTCCCCATTTACCGACATATCACGCAGTAAACCTACTGAAAGGGAACATAAGTGTCGGACAACTCGTAATGATTGTCAAATCCAAGCACAGCGCAGTGAAATGTACACTAAAGACGCCATTTTAAGAATGTCTGGAAGGCGGCGGTGAGGAGAGAAGACGTCGATAGTAAGTTGCGGTTAAAGGAGGGATTTTTTTTAACATCTTACCTTTTCACATAGTGTTTTTACTTGTCCCTCGGACAGCTGCTTGCATTCGTTGAGCTGCTCGATCCACTGATCCAGTTCTTTCGTGAATGCCTTTTCGTCCATTTCTGTGTTTTCTGACTCGCTGCAGTCGATACGTTAGCTAATTCAGGTTAGGAGACGACTCTCCGAGAGGTTCCCGTCTCTCCGGAGCTTACAAAGCGGCCACAGCAAACGATAATCTCTCCCTTATCAAAAGACGCATGTACCGCTAGCTGCCAGATCACTGTGATGATTTGACTGAATTGAAGCTGGAGAGAGGGAGGGAGAGGCGAGAGTTGACGATCCACCCTAGAAACCCTGCTAGTTTGTCGAGCCACCGGTGATCAAGTATCGCATTTCCGATTGCGCTTCGAAATAAAAGCTTCTTAGGTAAATATCTTTTCTTTTTTTTTAAGTGCTGTGTCTAATTTTCTTTCATCCACACCAAATTAGGCCCTACACCTTAACTAATCTGACCATTTCTACCACAGTGAAACTTGCGCATGGGAAAAGGCAATATGTCCCCAAAAATCCCAAAGGTTTACTTCAGTGAGGGCTATCACTGTCTACTATGGTGTTTTAAAGTTGTAGAAACCAATGTCCTCAGTGTACCAAATTTAAAAATAGAATGTGCTGAATTTCGATATTTTTTTTACTACTACTACTACTACTGCTATTACTACTAATCATAAGAAGACTGTGTCAGACTGGGGGTATTTCTGAAAACTCTAATAACTTCCTGTCTGACTCTGGGTGATTGTTTCCACCTTTACCGAAAACAGAGCGCCGCCCGACATAAATAGCAACCAGAGACCGATGACGGCTGCTCAGTGATTGGCTCCCTGTGCTGCTTCCTCTGCAGTTTCATTGGCTCGCCGTTTATTGGGGAAGTTACCGACACAAACCAGAGAGAATACATCATCGCTCTCTGAAAGCATGCTGTGAATTTTCTGGTGTGGCTATGATGTCACTGTTTTAGCTCCGTGTTGTCAAGGCAAAATTAAGTAAACAAAATAAAAGACAGCAGCACGTTAATAGGCTACCTACCATTCTGTGTCCATGCCTTTCAGTTTTCAGTTATAAATAAAGGTTATTCAATCGCTAGGCCTGCTTAAAATGATTTATTGTTTGTGCAAAGTGCTCAGTAAACTTGCCAAGAGTTCTCACTCAGAAACAGTCCTAAAGCCAGTGATTTTCTAACTCTCGAAAATACATCTGTGATAGTCTGTATCTGTAAACAGTGTACTGCTCCTTCTGTTCTTTGAAATTATATAAAAAGAACTCCGTGATTGAGGTTGAAAGCAACAAAAAATACAGGCAACTCAAGAAATATTTAGAAAGAAAGAAATAAAATGCACAGCTGTTTTGGGGTTAAGCATTTATTGTGAACATCGATTAACCCATACTGAGCACCTGTTTCCAGTTACAACACTTAGTATGTAAGGTTCTGACTGTGGCTTTAACATTTTCCATTCAGGATAAAACGTGTTGTTCTTCTTTAACTCTAAATATAGACCTATTATATCATGCTGTTATGTGAAGTCCAAAGCAGGTCTTCTATTGTGGAAATAAAAAGCAGTGAACTTCAGGATAGAATGGAGACCTGGTCCCAGTTAATCCCAAGCACAATTAAACTGACAACATAATAAATCATATTCATTTTAGTTGGATGCTCTGTGTGGGGCAGTATTCCCACACCTTTGGTGATCACCCAGAACCAGTCTCAGATAGTGTTTCTGTGATAATCCTGGTTTTTCATAATAATACAGACACAACAACTTCCTGTTACCTTGACCCTGAAATGCAAACACAATATGCAGCACAGGGCTGTCAAGGGTATAGCATGTTCTTATATTTTGTTTTCTACCTGTGTGAGCCTCAGCGTACATACAGAATGCTTTTGCACTAATTCAGGCTGAATATCACTAAATACTGATTATTACATTATTATTATTATTATTATTGCCTTCATTTAACTAGGAATCATTCTCTCTTCACATTATCAAAATCTCAAGCCAAGCAAGTGCAGCATCATTGCTGTTCCATTATTTACTAGATCTGTAGTATTGCTGCTCCAACTGTAGCTTCTCTGTAGTGGCTTAACTGTATGACCTAATTCTTTGTGTCAGCAGGAGGCCACCACTACTCAAACGCAGACATGAAACTTGTGCCAGAGGCTCGTCAGGACTGCTGTAAGCAGAGGCTGACAGAGGTCATGGGGGTCACGTCCAAATGAATAAACATACACCATCCAGGAAAGCAAGCACATGTCAGTCTTAGTGTAGCTCAAATTTTTCAGCAGACTTGTAAAACCTTTACACAAACATATCTGGGTCCGTTTGGCCTACCATTCAAAAGCAAAAGCAGCCTTTAGCAGAGACAGACACCACACTGGCACACGTTCACGTATGACACGACAATTAACAGTTATTGTATCTTAAATCGAACCTATTAACTCATTTGTAAAGAAGACGGAACGCCAAGAAAGAGGGACCACAGCATCTCTTATTGTTTAGCTCTATTTTGGAGAAAGAAAGAAATCAAATCAATTTTGTTCGTACAGCAATCACACCGTCCTGCAGAGGATGTCTGTGTGCTGCAATGGCACATCTCTCACACCGTTCTTTACTAAAAAGAAGATTGAAATTTGCCTGGCAGAACCAAACACTGCTGTTCCGTTTTTTGTTTTTTGGGGTTTTTTTCTCTCCTCTTTTCCCAGTTGAGCCTTTTTCTGCAACAGCAAATCGTGTAATCAAGCAAATTTTCGAGAGCGCACTCCTCATAATTGGAAATCTCTGTTTGCAAGGTCACAATAGAAACAAGCAGCCCTCTTCTGCTTTGCACAGAAAGGAAACAAAGGCATCGACTGCACCCTTGAAGTCCAATCTAACCAGTATCTCCCTCCGGATCATGATAATCAGTGAGAGAATTGAATTTCACATCACTCTTTTGATGAGCCGCGTCTCTCCTCATGCTTGCATTAAACATGCTGGATCATGATACGGTTTTCCACATTATTTTCCATTTGACTCAGGATAATCCTCCACATCATCGAGTTTCAAATCTCTTAAACGGTGACCCTGTGGTTTATTTTAGATCATGATAAGCATCCTCTGGATCGTTGTTTTCCACATTAACATTTTATCGATCGCTTTGTGAAAGGCTCATCCAGGCTGCCTGATTGTTGTGGCCCTGGCTTTCCCAGCCAGCAGACTGGGAAGCTGTCCAAATAGGCACACCATGGTGCCTGATCTCTTTGGCAGGTTTTCAGCTGAAATCCTGTACCAAATTTAAAAAAAAAAAAAAAGATCCTTCAGTGTCCCGTTGTAAAGAGGAAATTGTAAAATATGGAGTGTTTCTTTCCCCCTCTCTTTCAGGTTTCTTCTCCATCCAGATCTACTGATTTGTATTGAGAATCGGGGGCAGGCAGAAGAAAGCATGGAGAGGTGGAGGTATGCACTGGATAAAAGGAGAAATGAAAATCAGCAGAAGCAAAGCAGAATGCCTGTGTGTGAATGACCGGCAGGTGTAATGGTGAAGATGCAATGAGCAGAGGCAGTGAAGGTAGATCAGTTTAAATACCTGGGGTCAATCATCCAAAGGAATGCACAGTGCACCAGAGAGGTGTGGAAGAGAGTGCAAGCAGGGTGGAGATGAGTGTCAGGGGTGATTTGTGACAGCAGGATAGCACCAAGAGTGAAAGGGAAGGTTTACAAGATGGTAATGATGCCGGCTGTGATGTTTGGTTTGGAGACTGACAATGACAAAGATTTTCATTGAGATTCAATTCGATTCAGTTTCGATTTTATTTACATAGCGCCAAATCACAACAAACAGTCGCCTCAAGGCATTTTATATTGCAAGGTCAATACCCTACAATAATTACAGAGAAACCCAACAGTCATGACGACCCCCTATGAGCAGGCACTTGGTGACAGTGGGAAGGAAAAACTCCCTTTTAACAGGAAGAAACCTCCAGCAGAACCAGGCTCACGGAGGGGCAGTTGGGGCTGAGGGGAGAGAGAGAGGACGAAGAGAGCCAGAGATTAATAATAGCTAATGATTAAAATGACTGGGAGTGACCAAGATGGACAGGATCGGAAATTGATTGAGCACATCAGAGGGACAGCTCAGTTTGAGGCTGAGTTCACATTTCTGTCTTAATGTCTTGGGTCTCCTACTCTGAATTCTACTTATATGCTTGTGTTCGTGTCTTTATTAGTTCTCTTTTATTTTCCTGTTTTACTTTTCATGCCTTCTGTAAGTTTTACTTTCTTTACTTTGCTTTGTGATCATCCTGATTGTTTTCCCTCGTGTCTCAGTCCCGTTTTGTTTCTTGTTCCCAACTAGTAGGGCACTCAGTAGAGCGCATACCTCACCCACCTCAAATTTTCTACGTGCTGATCCTACACTACCAAAATTGAATAAACTGTTCTTTGTACCACCCCCAACAACTCCAGAAACATAACCTCCCTCCACCTATCAGTGGGCGGGGTAATTAGCATAGTGTTTTTAAATGGTCGTATCTTCCCCCCTTTTGTCCTTGTCAGTTTGTCTGTGCTTCCTGTGGTGCTGCTCTGTATTGTCCATAAAGCTCTACGTGTTTTCTTTGGGTTACTGTTTTGTGGACTCAGTGATATTTATGTGCATTAGTGTCCTACATTTAGATCCTCTCCAACACCTCTACATTCAATTTGGTGATGAGCACGAATGCAAAATATAAACAAAGCTGCCTTTTTAACAGCTGAATTAGTTAGCCTTCATTGTGTTGCATAACTCCAGTGATGACAGTGTGTCCCTAAAGTTTGTTTCTACATATAGAGGTGATGACATTACTGCACGAAGAGGGACGCAACAATAGCAGGTAACACAATACAAGAGCCTAATCCAAAGTTGCACAATCCTCAGCTGTGTTGTGGCAGGACAGAGCTCTAATGTATCATTAGGGATACATGATTCTTTCACTACCAGCAGACAGCTGCAACTTATCAGTGAGTCACTGGTGTAGTTCCTATTTAGATATAAAAGTTGGGTACCCACTGCCACTGTTGTTGTTGTTGTTGTTGTTGAAGAAGAAGGTCTAAATTTATATTCAGTGTGTGTGCCAAGGAGGCTTGGATAAAAGCTCTTTTAATTCCAGGCGAGCAGATGCAGACCTCATATTTGATGCCCTTGCCAGACTATCGGGAGAAAATGGCCGGACCCCCTCGTAAACAACAGTATCAGAGGTATGTGTGGTTTGGCAGAGGAAAGGATGGCGTTAAATGGGCTGTTTTGGAAACTTGGGTGGTGATACTGTGGAGGAGGAGGAGGATAGAAACAATCAAAACCCTGAAAGACAGTGAGACATCATGCTTCCCACTGCCACTGGTTGTATAATGATAGCTTATCAGGCATACATAACATTACATCAGTGGCGCATTGTGAAGTCATGTGATGATTTTCCTCTGCATGAAAAACTCCAAATAGAGAGAGGAGGACAGACTAGCTGTCTGCAGGAGACGGACACATGCTGAAACAGAAGAAGCTGACAGCTTATCCAGTATCATACAGAATAAATACTTTAGCTTTTTCATGAGGAAAGTTCCCGCGGGTGATCGTGTCAAAGAAATGTTGCTGTCAGTCACATGAAAACAGAAAGTAATAGAGAAAAAATGCAAGTGTAACATGTTAGAAGGTAATGTGTCATACATACATAATACTACACTGTAGGACACCTGTATATTTTCCCGTGTAAAATATTGTTCTAATTGCATTGACATAGCAACTTTTCCCACTCATTCCTAAATGTTAGTGATGGTTTCATGTGTCCGGCTAAATATAGAGAAGCTGAGAATAAAAAAAAAAACAAAGAAGAAGAAAAGAACGAGAGGCAGCAACACTACCTCCACCTCTCTCTCATTCTCTTTCTACCAATTAGCATCCAGTATTGTGCCTCCAGGATACCTGAAACCATGACAACAGCAGGCTACTGTTTCCATCTGAGATCGGGAGCGCCATCTGCTGTTGATAAAAAGGACGTACAGACTCTATATCCCTCTTTGACTTCTCACTTTTAGGAACCGATTATGGAAGGAAAAAATAAAACAGCAACTTCGTTGTAACGAATACAGAAACGGTTAAATGCAAAGTTGCTTTTCTGAGATCAAGAACGAACTGTCATGCCGAGAAGAAAGCTTGTTTTGGGTCAATCATAAGTCACCAAGCGTTTCTGAAAACATAAATGCATTAATGATGAAATGATCTCTGAATGTCTGCTTGAGGAAGAGCACTGATCTCAAACTGTATCGCCATCTGCATATTTCAGTCACTTTTGATCTCAGCATTTCAAATACAGGAATAAAGGAGCCTCTTACCGATGCGTTTTGAAAAATCCCAGCACCACATAATATGGTGAGTCAGAGAGACAAAGCAGCTCTTTTTCATAGGGAACAAAATGATCCGAGTCTCGGTACGCACGGAGATCCCGCAGTCTCCATTTAGAATTGCTTTAAAGGGAAGAGAGACGGACAAAAGGCCAAGAAAGGTGCAACCCACACAGTTTATATTTGCGCTCAGGTACCCAGACCAGACAAAAGTAAACTCTGCACACTCGTTCCTGTATGTATGTGTTATTATTATTATTTTCCTTACTCTGTCACCAGAGGTTGAGTACAGCTCTATTGTTTTCCATGCCTCACACCATACTGTGCAAAGGTATTGCCTCAAAAGCCCTGTTGTTGCATCAGTATTGAATAGCGAGTTGCGGCTCACAGTTATGCACGCTGGTAGAGTTGAATTTGATTGTGTACATCTAGGACAGGTGCCCTAATTGTAAGAATAATGATAGGCTTTAATAACAGCAATAATAATTTAAAAAAACAAAAAACAAAAAAAAACAGGAGCATTTGAATCAGCAGGGCTGGGTTTGTCATACAACAAGAAGGCAGCTGCCTAGGGCATCACCAGCTGGACAGGCACACTCTTAAAAGTCTGCCAGTGGTGGCCGGTATGCTCTAGATATTGCTAAACGCACACGTCACTAAACACCTAATACTACAACTACAGACAGACTGTAGAAGCAGGGGACACTCAACAAGGGGGAGGGGTTGACTCTCCCATAACCCGACCTTCTAATATGATCCACGGAACGATAAATTATAATATGGATGATATTGGATGTTTCCACGTATGTCCTTCATTTTGATCTGCAGCAGAATCCCCGCGAGCATCCTGCTGCAAGGTAGACTTGCACAACACTCACAGTAAGTATGAGCTATTCATTATTCCAGACACAGAGATGAGATCAATCATAATCTAACAGTAAATCACAATTTGCTCTTTTCGGCACCTGACAGGTGAGTCACAGTCGAGCTGACTCAGCACATTAGAATCTCTTCCACACACGAGAAAAATCACAAAAATGCGTAATTTGATAATGAAACACATTTTTGTGATTTAGTCTGTGTACATTAGCACAGCGGGTTTTAAATCAAATGTGCGTGTTTGAAGTGCAGACTTTCAGCTTTAATTCAAGGGGTTTGACAAAAGTATTGCAATAACTGGAATTATAGCCATTTTTATACATAGTCCCCCATTTTCAGACGCTCAAGCAATTTTATAGCCAGTTGTTGCCTAGTCCCTTGTTATTCCACGACAAATGAAGTAGATAAAAGATTTGGACTTTACCATCATTACAATGGAACTGTCAATATGAAGTCCAAAGAGATGTCAGTGCAAATGAAGGCTGAAAAACCAAAATAAAGCTATTAGAGAGACAGCAAAACCTTTAGAAGTGGACAGCTCAACAATCTGGTAGATTCTTAAAAAGAAGGAAAGCACTGACCTGCTGAGCAACACTAAAAGCCTTGAAGGATCACAGAGGACAGCTAAAGAGGAGGACTGCAAAATCTTTCCTATAGGAAAATTCTTTGGACAGATGAAACCACGACTGGGAAGAGGAAAAGTATGGAGAAGAAGACAAACAACTCGTGATCCAAAGCATGTTTGACAGACAATGTCAAACACGGTGGAGGCAGCGTGCATGGCTGCCAGTGGAAATGAGCCACTAGTGTTTGTTGATGATGTGACTGCTGATAGAAGTAGCGGGATGAACTGTGAAGTGTACAGGCTTATACTCTCTGCTCAGATTCAGCCAAATGCTGCAAAACTAACAGAACAGATGTTTCGCAGCGCAACTGGATAATGACCCAAAGCAAAAGCAACCCCAGAGTTTCTCAAGGCAAAGAAATTGGATATTCTTCAAGTCAGTCACCTGATTTCAAGCCAATAGAGTACGCGTTTCAGTTATTAAATACAGAACTGAAGGCAGACAGAACCACAAACAGGGAGCACAGAAGCAGCAGCAAGGGAGGAAACAACATTTAGTGGTTTCTATGGGTTCTAGACTTCAGATAGTCACTGATTTTTTTGTTACTATTAGTGGCAAAATGTTTAACTCAAATCTAAAAGTAACAAATTTATGGATAGCTATAGAAGAAAATTCAGGAATTACTAAAGTAAACTGGTCTAAGCTAGAAAAAGCAGAATGAGTCACAAATGAAGGAGATGGTTGATTATAGAGCACCTCCTAAAACTGGGACAAAATTGATTAAAAGAGGGCTTGGTTTAATTAATTTAAATTTCATCACAGTCACTGCGAGTACCAGTGCCCTTCACACATCCTAAAATCCAACCATTACACCAACTGCCTAAACACTTACCCGGTCAACTGTGAAATTTAATTACCACCATTGCATCGAAGCTCTAATGAGACAATTAGCTTGTACCATCTTAAGGCTTTGCTCCTCATTAGCGCTGATGGCCGCTGCACGTGTTGGTGGCTCAGTCACAGCCCTGCCCTCACGCTTAGGCTGCAGTCTTCCAGCCACCACCAGCAGGATTCTGTGCCGACTAATGAGTCATTAGAGTGAGACTGATGCACGAGGTATAGAGGCCCGAGTGGTTTCTCTGTCCACAGAACACAAGAAAGAACAAGGTAGGGAGGTATACACTAAAGGTAAACTAACTGAAGCCCGCAGCTGTCTGGTTGCGCTTATTAATGCACTAAGTTTCATCTAATGATGCAACTCAGTGTGTTAATAGAAAGCAGGCCTGCCATATAAATGAATCACATACTTTGAAGTTTATTTACATTTTTCTTTTCTGTTTTGCTGTGATGAAAAAATGATCAACATAATGGCTCACAATTACTTCTGACTTATCAGCCCAATTTGGGCTGATAATTTGGTCCTGTGGCTGCAAAACAAGCCCAAATCATCACCCCTCCACCTCTGTGCTTTATAGTTGATATGATGTGTTTGTGCTGATATGTTGTGTTTGATTTTCTCCGAATGTGGTGCTGTTTATGGCCAAACACCTCCACTTCGGTCTCATTTGTCTGAAGGACGCTGCTCCAGAAGTCTTGTGGTTTGTTCAGATCCTGCTGTGCTAACCTAAGATGTGCTGCCATGTTCTTCTTTGAGAGGCTTTCTCCTGGCAGCCCTTCCAAACAAGCCATACTTATTCAGTCTTTTTTTCTACTTGTCCTGTCATGAAATCAATGATTAACATGCTAACTGAGGCCTGCAGTGTCTGAGCTGTAGCTCTTGGGTTTTGGAATTTCTCTGAGCCTTAGACAGTCTGACCTTGGGGTGAATTTGCTAGGACGTCCACTGCAGGGAAGAGTGTGGCACACGCTTGAATGCTGCAGACCAGCAAACTGTCAAAACTTCTAATTTTATAGAGGTGCTCACATTTTAAAATGATCAGTTAATCACATGCATTTGATCATCAGCACCTGGCTGCTTGCTACCCTCTTAATTCCCACGGAAAGCAATAAGCGTGTACTTAGCTTTTCACAGGGCTGCATATCTAAATGCACACATGCGCAAAAACAGATGAGCTCTGAGTGTCATTTAGATTGTTGGTGGTAAAATTAGCACATTATGTGTTTACATATTACGCATTTGACTTTAATAACTTCCAGGTGGTTGGCAAAAATTTCAGGTCCAGAGTACAGAAGCTCAGTTTGGATCCATAAGATTAAAGATAAAGATTAAAGAATCAATAACTTTTCTAATTTGAACTTTTTTATCTGACCTTGTTAAGTTTGCATTGTACACACTGTAATTATAGAGTCTGACTGTTTCTCTGAACTAGTTTCTGCATAGAAAGATAAGGTGCACTTAGCTTAGGTCATATTCAAAGTCTATGCTTTGACCAAAGCCATCAACGAGAAGGAACTTCTCTGAAAATCCAATTGTTAAAGCATTAACAGATCACATAAAAAATTAAAGCCTCCTTTAAAAACACAAATAGAGTTTTGTGTATGTTTGTATGAGAAGGAGAAATGAAGAGAAACACCACTGTCTCTGTATCTCAGTGAGTGTGAGAAAGCAATGCACTATTTCTTTGCCCTTTCTATTAAAAGCGCCTGAGCTCAGCACTGATACTCTCTCCCTGGCTGTTTGGGCTCGATCCAGGCTTTTGTCCAACTCTGACAGACAGGCAGGTAGACAGACAGAGGGTTACCTCTTTCTCCAATAATCTACCAGAGAATAGCAAGTTAAAGTATTACTGTAGCAATAAATATAAGCTGTATGTAATGCACGCAACAATCCAATCTATTACACTCATATTACTATTCAACATTTCGCTGTTTCCCAGTCGGTACAATCAACTTTATCACTGTGGATATGAAACCATACATAAACAGTTTCTTTCCCCAAGAGTCCGAAAAACACAAAAGGGTGAAAATGTGTGTTTCATTACATGAATGCTTTTCATTTCCAGTTCTAGGGCGAGCTGATGCCAGACACTTTTGTTTGTGAGCGGCCTACATTCTCTCATTGTTAGACCAGTAAAATGGGCTAGCAATGCTTTGGGTCTATTGATGGCTGCAGACTGGACTGTCTCAAGAAAATGGTCAAGAGAATAATTAAGGTAGATTAAATGTCCGGTTATGTTTGTCGAAGCTTTGAGTGGGATTTCCCTGAGGCCCTAGAGTGGGGGCTGGTGGTCTAACTAACTCAGTGTGTGAATCACAGTATTGAGCTGTTTCAGGTGACCCTGGTCAGTTTTTCTGCAACAGTTCTGCAATTTAAAAATCCATCAAGAGGAGAGATTATGATGCTACCAGTGAGCAGTAATGTGTCCAGGCCTATCCATGCATGCTGTAACAAAGGGGGAAAAAAAACATCAGAACACCAAATAATGTTACTCCTTTCTCAGCAGTAAGAAAGATATTCAGTCAAAGTGGGAACCCAAAATCAGAAGGCTCTAGAACTGCAACTAATTTCTATTTTCATATAAGAATTTGATTTGTTTTTTTCCCCATTCATTTTGTTTTAGTTAGTTTAGAATCCCAGAAAATGGTATGAGAAGTTTATAATTTACACTTTCATGAGCTGAAGGTGAAGTAAGCTATTGGACCTGTCTCACTAACTGTTCAGAACCCAGATATACAGTTAGCTATACATTTCTGGACATTTCTTCTCACATACAAGGTCTAGAATAATCAGTCCCCATCTTATCTTAAAGACCTCATAGTACCATACCACCCCAATTAGAGCACTTTGCTCTCGGACTGCTGGCTTAGTTCCTAGGATAGTTGAGAATAGAATGGGAGGCAGAGCCTTCAGCTTTCAGGCCCCTCTTCCATGAAACCAGCTCCCAGTTTGGATTCAGGAGACAGACACCCTCTCTATTTTTAAGATTAGGCTTAACACTTTCCTTTATGATAAAGCTTATAGTTATTTCTTATTTCTTTTCACCTCTGTTTATACTCCACTCCACATTTAATCATTAGTTATTATTAATCTCTGGCTCTCTTCCACAGTGTGTCTTTTGTCCTGTCTCTCTCCCCTCAGCC
>JAVDPK010053583.1:0-20329 GCA_034780415.1 Cichlasoma orientale
AAAATCCAAAGTGTTTCTAAATGGTTGCTTTCAAAGACCGCGGACGCGGTTGGATTTCTTTTTCTTCATCCTCCATACTTTAGCGGCGCTACACACCCCTCAGTAGCCTACTAGGCTTGCATGCCTGTACATAGCCCACGCCGCTTCCTTGTTTTGCCTAGCACTACTGTGGCTGAGAAGGCACATCCCCACCCGCAAAAAAAAATCGATTTTTTGAAAATGAGAATCGATTCTGAATCGTTCAATGTTAGAAACGGGATTCGAGCTCAAATCGATTTTTTCCTGCACCCCTAGTTCACTTGGAGTCAAGTGATGGAGGCCAAAAGTCACTCTGACCTCACAAAAATGTTTTTGGCCAACCAAGAATAGATGTGCTTATTATTACAAAGTTTTACTCATGTCTTGTATAGGTAAAATAATGAAGTGGTGGCACTTTAGACCCAAAAGGTCAAAGGCCAGCCTCACTGTGACACCGTAATATTCTGCAAAAACATTTTCTTCATTTGTTGAACTGAAGGGGAAATTTAGACCCTATTTCACAATTGACTAGATACTGAATTTACTAGTTACTGAGTTCATATATTACATGAGTCTGCACAGACATGGATGTAAACGGCAACTTCACCTGTTAGTGGAGGCATACACACACCTAACCCCCACACACACACAAGGCAGAAATTTAATTTTACTTTCATTTTAAGCTCACTGCCTGTTTTAAGTCTGATCACGCAACACTCACATGGCTGCCATGTGTAAAGGTTCCATTTAGAACACACGGGCAAAGCAGACAGTTAAGTAAACAGACAATCAAATGCAAGTTGTGTTGACTGTAATAGGTGATGCAACTAAAGCAACTTTCATTTCATTCACATCATGCTCCTGGCTCACCAGGAGATGTCAGTATAGGTCTCTCTACATGAAACGTTAGTTTCTCACTGGTAGTGTCGCCTCTAGATCGTGGCTTTTGTCCACATTTGAAATTCTTCTACAGTATATAAGTCATTTTGATTATTATTACATTGATATTTCGATATGTTTTTTGTTTTTGCAGTTATTTTAAAATTGAGAGACAGTTTTTAAGTCAGTATGTTATTTTTGGTATCACGCCTGTATATATTTGCAAATGTCTTAGTCCTATAGAGAATTCTTAGCTTGTTAATATGATTGATTGGCCATACTATCGCAGCTCTGGGTACAGCTGTTCCAGGGAGAGTATGGGACTTTAGCTGGATATCTCGTCGGTGTTTTACATCAGTTCCCACAGGATTAGATGTCACACATGCACACAGATTAATACACACCCAGATGCAACAGAGTTTTGTCCCAGTTCAGCCTTTGTAGTGTGGTGTTATTTCATTTCACAGACTCCTATTCTGAGAGAGAGAAAGAGAATCTGTGTGTTTGCATGCATGGAGGAGGGGGGGGGGGGGCGACGTCAGCCAGCACTTTGATCCAGCCTTTGATTTTAAAGTGAGGGCCCTCATCTTCAATATCTCTCCAACTGCTCCCTGCCCATTCTGCCCAGAGGCAGCCATCCTCTCTCCTCTCATCACATACCCTCATCCTATTTCTTATCCTCTCATGTTCCCTTATCCCCTCATCCCCTGTTTGAGCCAAACAGACAGTCTGAATGTCACACTGCCAACTTTGTCAAAATGACTTCTTTGAATTTAGGTGAATGGCTAAATGACATTATGAAATTTTAACACACCTTTCATGGAGGATTATTGGACAGCTCATCTTTCAGCATTTGACTCTGGAATCTGGTACATACCCGGTGCTCTCATAGCAGAGCACCGGGTATGGAAATGCAACAGTAGGCAAGGAGGGGGTGTTGCTTTGTATTGTCTGGCATGTCTAAAGGATGAGTGCACCTGCAACTCTTGGCCTTTTTAGATGGGTGGGCTTGTTGTCATCAAAAGCAGATTTAGTGCGTGAAGTTTTTCATTCAAAAAATGAAGATCTGAATTTAGTTTCCTCAACAGTTTCTAATACAAAAAGAAAACAGAAAAAATCAAAGTCATTATTTTATAACGAAATCTTAATTCAAAAAATTATAGACAAGCTTTTTTTGTCTGTGTAAAAACTCAAGTTTAAACTTGATGTAATGTCTAAATGAGCTGAGAAAGTTAAAAGGGTTTTTTTTGTAGTTTGTGGTTTTAGTACAAATTTAATGTTTTAGTTACATGTACCATTTTTCCACATCTGCTCAACATTAGATCTGACTTATTAGTCCTGCCAAAGCTTTATATAAGTTTCAGGTAAACTTTGGAATACATTAAACACAGTTAAAAAATAATTATGTTGCACTGAAGCAGGCAGAATAGAGAGGCTTTGGCTGGTTTGAAAATCTGTCTCTTTATTCATTTTTCAATTTTATTTCAAGCTTTATTAGCCAGTCGTTGTGATCCAGAGTTTAGAGAAATCAACTGGAAAAGTTGACAGTTAAAACTTTGCATCTGCAGGTTAAATCTACATTAGAAAAAAAGTATAACACTTGTGCCCCCCTCATTACCAGCACTGAGGTGCCCTTAAGCAACATCATAAGCCCCCAGCTGCTCAAGTGGAGCTGCTCAACAGCTCAGGCCACTGTTGTACAGAGCAGCTTCCAGGTGTGAATGTGCAAGTTTTTTTTAACCTCAAGTTTTTAATTAATAGTTTACAGTTGTGCCTGTAGTGACTCTGTGAGGCTGTAATTAGTTAAGTCTGTGCTAACCCAAAAATTCTATGTTCCAAAGGATTGCAAATAATTAATGGCAGTAGGTGAAAAGTTATTACAACTTGTACTTTGAGTGATGTGAATCTTTGTGTCTGTCTGTAGCTGAAATGGCATCCTGCTAGGTTGTTAGATAAGGAGATCACAATTCTTTGGATATTTAGGCTGCTTCTCAGGATAAAAACCACTGAACTACTGGAGCTCCTAGAAGAAGTCAGAGAATCATCAAAGTCAGCAGGATTTATCTTCTCTGTATGACGAATATATGTACCAAGTATCATGTTTATGCTTTCATTTCAGTCCAGACCAAAGTGGTGAACTGAATTCAGACAGAGATTGCATTCCATACAGTCAAACAATAAAACAATTCAGTGGCCGGTGTTACCCATGAAAATTTGGAGTACTGAAGGAGCATTGTTGGGCCAAGCATTAAGTGGTGCATTAAGTGGCAAGTGTGTTATCAAGCATGCCAAGCAGATTATGTATGGATATAATACTAGGCTACATCACATGAGTACATTCAGATTGCTTTACAGGCTATACACACCACACACAAAATCTATATCCATGTACACACACACTCACACACTTCATTCCCACAGCTGGTTCAGTGCACACTGTGCTTCTCTCCCTCAACCCCTTTTCCTCACCAGCTCTTCATCCATCTAATTTCCTCCTCTTTTGCTCCCTGCTATTTTCTTCTCCTCCTCATCTTCTTGTCCTCTTCTATTTATCCTCCACTTATTTCTACATCTGCTTGTCCATTCCAGTTATCATCAGTATCAGCCAGTGGTTAAGAAACTGACAGCTTCCCACATGCTTGGATAACTGATTAAATGCCCCTGCTCCCTAAATCTGCTTTACATTTATTTTTACTACCATTTTTTTTAATATGCATTCAATTTGAAACATTCAGAGTGACCCAGTCCTATTTACCTTGCTAGTTTACTTCACTTTAGATGGCAGGTTTTTTTTTGGGTTTTTTTTGTTATCTCACCCCATTCTCATTGACATCCTCTCATCTAGATTGCCTGTCATGGCTCAGAAAAGAGTTTTTTTCTTAGTGTACCACTGAAATTGGCTATTTGGTTTGTAAATTGAGACAGAGAAAGAGCATTTGGGTTTGTTCTGAATTAAGATTGATGAGGTTTCATTCAGATGACAAAAATGAGGTAGTTACAGGAATTGCACTGTAGCTTAAGTTTCACCCACTTGGGGACAAATGTTTCCTTCCCTGGGGTAGACGGTGAAGTCGCTAATGTCAGTGTTTGCTAAAGTGATATATTTTTAAAGTTTCTAATCCTAATGCCTCTTTTTTACATGTGTTCTTTCATTGTTCATATCTTTGGCCAACAATTATAGAACTACAGGGTTGATGTCAGTGTTGCCTATGTACTCCACTGTGTTAGGCAAAGTGCCGCAGATTAAAATCAAAAGGAAGCTTATGAGTTATGCTCTGGGCTTATGACTGCCCAGGGATAAAAGGAGAACACATGAAACTCAATCCCTTCATCAAAGAGGCGACAGAGAGTGCAGAAGAAGGCTGCAAAAGAGGGAGGTGGGGGTGTGACTGAGGTGTCACCAGTTCTAATGCCGTGGCATGCGAGGAAGGACAGCTGAGCAGCCAGCTTCTCTAAATGGTTAATCTTAAAACACAGAAATCCCAGACATACGTGTGCAATGTACTGTCCGCTC
The DNA here is from genome assembly GCA_034780415.1 of Cichlasoma orientale. Taxonomy (NCBI): domain Eukaryota; kingdom Metazoa; phylum Chordata; class Actinopteri; order Cichliformes; family Cichlidae; genus Cichlasoma; species Cichlasoma orientale. Next base: position 4,412 of record JAVDPK010053583.1, read on the forward strand.
ATTATTAGCAACAGATTATCATGGAAATAAAAACACATACAAAAATATATTGTCGTTATACCATCCGGCATCTGGCCATAAGGTTTTACCTTTCCAGTCTGTAGACTCCGAAACCACAAGGAGTTGGGCCATGAAATTTGGTATATATATGTTCTTTACTCTTCAAAGATGTGCAACACAATATTCGTCTCTCCATCTGACTGTTCATCTGTTTGGGTGTCTGTCCGTGAAGTTCTACCTTTCTGATCTATACACTCCAGAACCACAAGGAGTAGAACCATGAAATTTGGCCTATGTTTTCTTTACTTTTGAAAATTTTGCCACATATTCATCCGTCCAGGCGTCTGTCCATGAGATTTTACCTTTCTGGTCTATAGACTCTAGAACTACAAGGAGTTGAGCCATGAAATTTGGCAAATGTGTTCTCTAATCTTCAAAAATATGTTACACGATATTCACATTCCTGGATGTTTAGTACCCTTTGTACACTTTAAATTCAGATGAAGTGGAAAGAAGGCATCATGGAGGATTTCAGGCTGCTAATGCTATGATGATATATGCTAATGCTAATATATGCTAATGATATGCAGCATCTTTCTCACGCCTGATAGGCTTAGGCTTAGCATATTGTGCTGTGTGCCTGGCTATACCTACTTGACCATTATTGCCTGAAATTAAGAATATGGGGATTCCCCATATCTAGCAACTGATCTATGTCACTGAACAGCTGGCAGTAACTAGATAGTGAGAATTTTTAGGTAATGAGCCAGTCTATTTATAGTAGCATCAGTTCTAGGCTGCAGCCTTATTGATTAGCCTGTGATGCCAACTTCTGATTGGCTGAGCATTGTCTGTCATGTTGGTCAGGGAAGCCTCGTGGCCATAAATAGTACATGCTATAATAATAATAACGCATTTTATTGGTAAGATTTTTTTCATGACACCCAAGGACACTTTACAGGGGTAAAAAAAAAAAATAAATCACACAAAAGCACAAACAAGAAACTAGGAAGAGTGAGGGGCGGACCCGATTTCTGTTTTGTAGGTGGAAATATGCAGACCGGGTAATGTTATTGATATTGGAGTGAAAGGATAGCGTTCTGTCAAGGATGACACCCAGACTCTTAACCTGAGAGGAGGGGAAAACTGAGGAGCTGTCAATTGTGAGGGCGAAACTGCCGACTTTGGATGAGGTTTTTGTTTCGATGGGGAGGAACTCCATTTTATCGCTGTTTAAGAAAGTTTGAGGTGAACCGGGATTTGATTTCAGAGAAGCAGGTGGTGAGGGAGGAGGGTGGGAGGGAGGGAAGAGTTAGGTTTGGTGGATAAGTAGAGCTGAGTGTCATTTGTGAAGCAATGGAAATGGATGCTGATTTTGCAGAAGATATTGCCAAGGGGAAGGAGGTAAGTGATGAAAAGGAGGGGCCCCAAGACAGAGCCTTGATGCACACCTGAAGTTACAGGAGAGGGATGGGATTTGAAAGACTTAAGCTGGATGAACTGAGTGCAGCCTGTGAGAAAAGAACGGAACCAGTCAAGAAGGGTGTGGGTGATGCCAATAGAAAATAATCTAATAACGAGGATGTTGTGGGAGATAGTGTCAAAGGTCACACTCAGATCAAGGAGGATGAGGAGGGAGAGTAGTCCGAAATCAGCTGCCATGAGAAGGTCATTAGTGATTTTGAGAAGAGCAGTTTCTGTTCTATGGCGGGGGCGGAAACCAGACTATAATTGTTTGTACAGACTGTTTTGAGTTAAATGGGAGTGAAGTTGAATAGCGATGGGTTTTGGTTTTTTTCCAAGTATTTTGGAAATGAAAGGTAAATTAGAGATGGGGGCGCAGATTATTGTAGTTGTTTGGATCAGAACCAGGCTTTTTCAGATTTGGGTTGACAGCTGCAGTTTTGAAGCGAGTGGGAACAATTCCAGTGGTAAGAGTGAATGAGGGCAGATATGAAGGGGAGGAGAGAGGATTTAACCAGAACTGTGGGGAGAGAATAAAGTAGACAAGTGGAGGGCTTGGATTTCCAGATGAGGTCAGTGATTTCAGAGGGAGTTGGTAGTTGAAAGCTGGAGAGCAGCTGACAGAGGTGAGGAAGTTCAGATGGGGGAAGGGGAGGAGAAACAGGACTGGCGCTGGTGGATTTTGTTGATTTTTTTTTTCTTTTCTTTTCTTACTGAAAAACAACATGAGGGAATTACAGGTTACAGCCAAGTAAAAATAAGAAGGAAACAAGTTGAGGGTGGAGAATATTATTTAGCAGTGAAAAAAGGGTCTTGGTGTTGCCTTTATCAGAGGAAATAAGGCCAGAGTAGTAGGCGGATTTGGTTTGAGTAATTGAGTCCTTATAATGTAATACCATCATCATTGAGCAGTATTAAAGCCATACCTACTGCTCAGCAGTATTTCTCAAATGTAAACAGCATGGTTGCATTATGTTTTGTACATAGTTGCCTTATGATTATAGTGATGTTATACATAATGCATTGATATTAGCAGATTATGTAGTATGGGGTGCATTATGTAGTCACATTCCTGTGCACATGTGAATACCTTGTAAGTATGCATTATATCTTGCTTATTGTTATAGATTATATGAATAGAAAGACACTGTGTAGTATACACCTTGTACAAGAGTGCAGTATGTTACTTTCTTAAATGTGTTTACCATAGAATTGTTTGTGTCTGTTCTAGGATGTGGTTATGAAGAAGTATTTATTTAATCACAGATAATCACAGAATATCAATCTCTTACAGCATGCTTTGTTTAAATGAGTATTGTTAATATTGAAAACATATTTTTGCTAGAATATGTGTTGTATCTTTACTAACCCAGTGGTATTTGGATAAAGATTTAGGGCAAGGCCTCCAAATTAAGGCAAAAATGGTCTTGCAGAAGGTAATAATAATCTGCTATGAAATGGGGCTGTAATGTCCAGACTTCTAAATTTATTTTGTATTTTTGTTAATGGTGGGAGAATATCCCCATCAGTGATGGGTCTTATTACTAAAATAAAAATACAGGTACGATGGTGATTGAAAGTTTGTGCCCCCTTTAGAATTGCTTTTGCTTTCATACTTGTTGTTCAGCTCTTTTTCCACGGCTTGCTATCTATAAAACTAATATACATTATTTTAGCAGTTACAGCAGTTTATGCTCCACAACAGACCAGTGATTGGCCTCATCTGTGATGGTTGGGCTGGCTAGCTGCCTGTCCTCTGGTGCAGAGGGAGTAGAGCATGGTGAAATGTTTGTGCTGAGAATAAAGGAAGGAAGAAGATGCAGACAGTCAAATGTCTTGGCTGAATCAAGTAGAGCTGTTGTTAAGTAAGTCAGACGGGAAAGGTGAGAAGGGCAAAGAAGCATCTTCTGGTTGTCTCTGCCTGTTCTTGTTACAGAGAATGTTCGGTTGGACGAGACAGCACAGTCTATTAGAATGCTGAAGTGAAGTACAGACGATTATTTGACTGTTAGTTTGTGGTGCTAGCCTGCTTAATTGAGCCTTTACCCATGAAGCTGAGAGGGAGAGAGGTAACAGGTGTGAATTTTCAGGTTTTTTGTACACCTATGTATAGGCATCTAAAACTAATATCTGATGAGAAATCTGAGAATCTGTATGTCACCTGAGAGAAAGAGAATGCTGCATAACTACAGACAGTATGAAAAACGGGCGAGGCAGGTAACTGTTATAGGTCTTGGAACATGAAATCCAATCTGCTTGCATAGCAAGCTGAAAGCATGTAAAGACAAATTGGAGAAAGACAATGATGAGTCTTAGTAGTCAGTGATTATGGGGGTGAGGGTAGGAGACAGGGTCAGGGAGAGATGGTGAAGCTACATGGTCTGGCTGGCTAGATGGATGGATGGATGGATGGCTGAGCCTGTGACCATGGAAGGGATTAGACAGGATTAACTGTGGGGTAACCTTCCCAAAGTGTCAGTTTGAGATCCAAAGCACTGTGAAGCTGGCCGCTCGGGAATCCAGCCCAGGGGGGCCCCCACACTGCACTTGGATTTTGTTTAAAACAGACCCCTGCCACTCTGGGCACCACAGAGATGAACTGCATAGAGTGGCACCTTCATCAAAGTCAGGAGGCATCCATTAATGACTTCTCTGCTGACAAAGATAGACCTTTAAATATATTTAATGCCCAACAGCTGTATATAATATATCCATGCATGTACTATAAAAGCTTGTTCTGTGTTATTTCAGAGAGTGGAAGTTCTATAGGTTGTAACTCTGGGATGTGGGCCTTTGTCAGCCCAGTGAACCAACTGACTCACTGGGACAAACTTATACAGTGGGCTAAGAGAGAGGAGGAGTGAGCTGGGCATGTTACACATTCATGGAATGATTGTACTGTACTGTAACAATAACACACACACACACAGAGTGAGAGATTTGGAAAGCTTTTCCCTCCCACCTTGAGCAATTGCAAAATAATACTCTCAAGAAATACCTCACATGTTGGAAATATGATTACATCCACAAGGAGTTAGCCAAGGGGATTTGCACAGTAAAAATATAAAGTACTCACTGAGAAATGAGGAGAAAATGTGAATGACAACATTAAAGCTTCACAAAGTTATTTGGACCCACAAGGAATCCTTTTTTTGAACCCAAACTCTCATCAGTACAGTTAAGAGTCGCAGTGTTTTCTAATAATATCTGCACATGAATTTGCAGAAGCTGTGGGCATGGGACAAGTTTTTTTTTTGTTACTGTAAGTTTTCTGGTTTTCGGTTGCAGTCACAGTAGTATCGGCCAAGAACTTTTGAGCAGACTTTGGCTGCATGCTGTTTGCCCAAATGCAATCTCAAATCCATCAGCTACCATCTAACAAACATCTAGGTTTTTATTAGCTGTCATAAATCTGCTGTGTCTGCTGTCATAGACAGCGGCTGGTGCAGCTTATGTGCCGGCTGCACCCAAAGTCCCAAAATATTGTCCAATGTCCCCAGTGGCTTCCTCCGACAATAGCCAATGGCTTCCCAGATTGAGATTCAGTAAACAGTCTGCTTCTCACTGAGCGCAAGCAAAGCATCATGCAATTTCAGTTCAGTTTCTCACCACCGCTCAGAATGTAAATTGTTTTGACGCCTGCTTTATTTGTTTTTCTTGTTCTGTATATGGCCGTGTTCAATCACATAAATGAAAGAGACGGGTGAGACTGAACAAATGCAGGATGTTTTCTGGCTCAGAATGGATCTTTGAGGGGATGCACGATCAGTCCCCACACAGTAAAGTCTGTGTTACCTCGTGAATCAGAAATTATGCATCTATGCGTAAAGTAAAACTAAATTAACAAAAACTGGGAAATTTGAGTGTCTGTAAACATAATTTGTAATTTGCTTGTGTGAGTTCATGTTGTTTGTGCACCTGATCACAGTAAAATTCAACAGTGCCGTTGAGTGAAGACTGAATAATGAGGACGTGAAGATAGAAGTACAAAAAAGACCATGCACTGAACAGAAGTCCTGTATTTCTTCCACTTCCTATTTGTAGTACTTATTAGAGATGAAGAGCCTGATCCTTCCTCCAGAGCACATCTTGAAGAGGGGTGACAGTGAGGCAGTAGCATATGCTTTCTTCCACCTGCAGCACTGGAAGAGGGCAGAAGGAGCCTTAAACCTTCTACACTGCACCTGGGAGGGCAGTATGTACCTTTCCGTTTTGTACCACTTTCTTAGATATAAATATTTTAGGTTGTTCGCTCTTTCATGTTAATAGCCTATCACCTACCCTAACCTAAACTTGATTTTTAGAAAAAATCAGCTTCTCTTTGGTTCTCTTGTTAATGGTTTTGAACTTCTGTGCACAGCCTTCCTTGTGAGGTGCCCTGTCTTTTTTTTTTTTTTTTTTTTTTTATTTAATCATAGTGTCATCGATTATGTATCTACAAATATTCATTACTATAAGTGGATGAGATCATTAGGCATCACAAGAAGAATGTTATTGACATCCATGATCTGGATGCCAGTATCTTATCCGTCTTACTGAAAAATGTTCAGTATTTTAAATAGCCATGCTTAGGCATAGTTTGTGATGTGTTTTTCATCCTGATTTAATATCCTTTTTTTTCAACTGTCTTCTACAGCCTTCCGAATAATTCCCTACCCACTGGAGAAGGGCCACCTCTTTTACCCCTACCCAGGATGCACAGAAACAGCAGATAGGGAACTACTGCCCTGTAAGTACAGTAGACTTAATCTACTTTAAAGCCTGCCTCTTTAGAACATGTTTATCTGTCTGCTTATGAGTCAATTTTTCTGTTTTTGTCTCAATTTGCTCCAGCTTTCCATGAGGTGTCTGTATACCCAAAGAAAGAGCTTCCCTTCTTCATCCTCTTCACAGCAGGCCTTTGCTCTTTCACTGCCATGCTGGCCATGCTCACACATCAGTTCCCTGAACTAATGGGTGTCTTTGCCAAAGCAGTAAGTGCTATTGCTGCACGTCTCAAACATTTTTGGTTTGAATTGATAGATTTCTATTTATTTGGATTGGAGTCACTATTTTTTTTTAATTTTATCATCACTTTGACTCAGATTTCAGGGTTATTGGCTGACCAGTTCAATCTTTGACCATTGGGTCTTTTTTTTTTTTCTCGTTTTTAAATGGATGATGTTGGTAACCTGAAACTTTGAGCTCCTTTGGTAATTGCTGCCTTCTATCACTGTCAGTAACACTGGAGGCTCATGGGAGTCGAAGGCTTGTAAAGTTAGTGTTTACTATAACAAGTTATACTCTAACTCATCAGTGAGAACCGCTGAAAAATGCCCGTTTAAGCCACAGCAAACATGCAGCCTTAAATATTAGACCTTATGGATGCATGCAGTGCTTCCTTTTGTGTTTATTTATTATAGAAGTGTTGTGTTATGTGTTTTAGGCAGTTTGGCAAACTTTTTTCTTTAGTTAATCTTTTGTTTATGGTCCGCCTGTTTATTAGGGCCTTTTAGACTCCAAGCATGCCTCCAAGAACATCTAGTCCTGTTCCTTTTGTTATGGGAAAGATTGGGTGCAGATTGGACTTTTACAGCCGGTCCGGCTAGTCTGGTTTGTGTAATGTTCAGATGTTCAGATAGTTCATGAAAACCATCGAGGGTGGAACACAGAGGTCCTCACTGCCTTCTGAGGAAAAACAGATTTCTGTGAGTCTGCTGTTCTTAAAAGCAGGGAAACAAAGGAGGGTGTTGGTGGTGTCTGCCTGTCCTTTATCTATGGATAGCAGACATGACAACATACATGCATCATCTTTTGAATATATTTCATTTATTAAACAGGATTCCTTGATTTGCACTAGTCTGGCCAGGATGATTCACCCACTTTACTAATTTGCTCATTTGACATGTATCAAACACGCTTTCAGCAAGAAATCATATTGTAATGTTTCAGGGGACATCTTGCCATTACTAGCTAACACAAATGTGCCTTTTACATCTTATATTAGAGACATACCTAGTGTAAAATACCATATATCCTAGATCTCACTTGGAGTTGATCTCAACTGCACATCCATGATTCAGATCTCCCATTCCGCCATATCTTAATGCTGGATTGTATCGATATCTGGTGGGTGTGGAGGCCATTTGAGTACAGAGAACTCGTTGTGATGTTCAAGAAGTTTGAGGTGATTTGAGTTTTGTGAAATGCTGTGTTGTGCTGCTAGAAGAAGATGGGTACCTTGTGGTCACAAAGGGGTTGTCATGGTCAGCTTGAACACCAGCCTGGGCTCAAATCTGCCCTGAGGCCATTGACTGTGTTTCTTCCCAGCTTTCCTGTCTTCTCTCCACTGTTATAACAGTAAAGGCTAAAAGCTCCATATCTTTAAAAGAATAGTCTGTGCACACCAAAACATATCATAGGTGTCTTGGAGAGAAATGCAGTTTCTGTGTTTACCCTGTTACCTTGCTGTTTTAAACAGTAGTCTGGTTTTAATTTGATTTAATTGGTGTATTTTCATTTTTGTCATCTTTTCATCTAAATTTTACCCCAAAGTGTGAGGCGAAATGCATAATACATATTTTTAAAAAAAAGGTCCATTGTTCAGTTACCTCCTGGCTAAAATATTTTATGAAATAGAAATATTATTTAGAAATGGAAGAAACTTGACATACCTCTGACAGGAAGTCAATTCTGCTTTTTCTCAATTTCAGTTCTTCAGCACACTCTTTGCACCCCTGGGGTTCTTCGCAGACAAGATGGAAAGCTTCATGCCGTCCAGTTTTTGGCACCAGCTGACTCGGATCTGACCCCATCTCACACAGACACAATTCATACACACACACACACACACACATGCACACACACACCAATACCACTCCAAACCCTTGAACAAAAAGTGTTTGCTCTCCTGTCTTCAGCATTACTGTCCACTTGCTGCGTTGTTACTGATTATGTTGGCTGAAGTTGTATCAACACAGTAATACCACTTCTAAGATGCTCTCCCACACTCTTCCAACAGGCAGAAGTTTTCCAAGAACACATTTGGTGAATACCATTTGCAACAATTTCACAGGGTCATTCACTTGTCATCATGTTAGCATGGTGAAATCCAACATTTTTCAGTACTTCACGAAGCCTTGGTCAGAGGAGCTCCTCTGTTTATTCACAGGAGAAAAAAAAGAAAAAAAAGGGGAGAGAACCACAAAACATCTAAATATGAAGGCTTTTAACAGGGTTCCCAGAGTCAGATTTGTTTTCACCTGTGTTTGGAAGTCAAGAAAGAAACATGTACAAAAGGCTCTCCTATCCATTACTCTTTTGTCTTTGTGTGTATCAAAAATATGCCAATTCAGTGTGCTACACTAACCCTCAATACTCACACATACATCTAGCAGGGCATATTTAAAAGTCTGAGACCTCCTAAAAACAGAGCCATGATTTATAATCTCAGAGGGACTGCAGCGTATACAGTGCTTCTGCAGTTCAACCCTTGCCGCTAAGGCTGGATATCTCAGCACTGCATCTCTAGGGCAACCGATGCAACATAAAAATGTAAATAGAATCATCATTGGTCAGAGTTAGGCCTCTTTGGCATCGCCCATGCACTACTACTACTGCAAGTCAGCAGAGGCCCAACAAAAATCACAGAGGTGGCCGTCATACTTAAAAATCACACAGCACAGTCAACACAGCTGTAATAACTGTGATTAAAGTATTTCTAAATATGCTGTATTTGAACTGTTAATAAGTTCACCAACCCTCACAAGTTCTCGTTAAGCAGAGACACCAAGTTTGGTCAATTTAACCGCCTGCTGATATGCATTGTAGCATTTTGAGTGGGCAGAATTTACATTAACATGCATTACTACAAGATTTAGATAACTGACTGAATTGGTATGATTAAGCTAATAATTTCCTCTGTGAAAGGTTGGCTCTTTTTTTTTATCAAGCATAATATGCTCTAATATTAGATCTATATGATCAAATAACTAATTGATAAGTAACAACAGTTTGGAAATTTTTAATTCATAACAAAACCTCTAATATTTTTCCAAATCACAAGCTTAACATGAGACCTCTTAAAAGTTTGACTTTTTTTTTTTTGAGATTGGCTCTTCCCAACAATTTAATGTATAAGCAGGTTTTAACATGTCATTGGCTGCAGCTGTCTGCAGGTAATTTCTTCAGATATCCTGACATAACAGTGACAACTCTCCACCTTACATGAAAGAAAATGTAAAAAGTGCCTACTATGTACTAATTAAATGTCTCTTTGGTATTCACACCTGCAGTATCAACAGATTCAATTTGACAAAAAAAAAAGGCCTAAAGGGTAAAGTTTTTATTGATATTGATTATGAGGTGCTAAGAAATGGGAAATGGAGAATCAGTATAAAAATGAGAAACGTGCTTGTGAAAAAGCAAAAAAGGGCGAGCTGGTTATAATGCAAGGGAACATATTAACATACATGTGCCCTGCTCCAAATTATGACTAAGATTGTATTCTGTATTTTACTCTGATCTTAAGTATTTGTCTGTTTAAATTTGTGACTCAGTATCTGTGGCATGCAGCTGAAATTTAACAGTACGTGCTGAAGACAGGAGGATGTGTGAACAACTTTAACTACCTGTGGATGAGTTTGAAAGCAAAACAAAATAAATTAGTCTTTCATTGCACTTTCTCTGCTTTTGTGATATTTTTTCTTTGTTTTTGTTATCAAGGACCTCAGTTTCGTTCTGTTAAATGCAAAGTTAGCGTTTCCGATACAGAACAAGTCGTATTTCTTGATAATTTCGGGGTAAACAGCTTACGGAGGCACAGCTAATAGCTAGCTGATAAAATGAGATAGATAAATGCTGTCCTTTGCACAGCTGATGTCATTTTCCTCCATCTTTTTTAATATGTAGTGTCTTATTGAAAGACACTCACTCTGGCATCCAGCTACTGCTATATATAGCCAAGAACCATCTTGCCCAGCATTATGATTATACTACTCTGCCACCATCAGCAGATGCTTTAATGTGGCATGTTCCCAGTGAACCTTTGATGCCATAATCATACTCCATACACTCACGCTTAAGTGGCGAGCAGCGGTAATGAATAACTCCGTTGAGGACTGTTGACTGGACCTCAAGTGTTCGCTCTGAGTGCCAGAGCATGGTTTCATGCTGCATGTCAAAACTTGAATTGCTCATAGACCTTTGTGGCAGAGCCATTCAAGGTCAGGTTGACAGTGAAAATAAATATATGGTTTAGTTTCATTGAATAATTTGAATTTCATGTCTCTTATGAAAAATTGAGAAACATTCACATTCACGACCAGAGCCAGTAGGGTTAGTCCATCCATCCAGCTATCTTCTTCTGCTTATCCAATTTAAGGTCAGTAAAAAAAAGTTAAAAACTGGAATGATGATGATGATGACTGGGGTAAATGTGACAATTTCATGTGGCCAATTGTGTCATGCATACCTTAGTGGCTGTGAGACAGGGGAGTGGAGAGATGCAGTTCTGACAGTTGACCCATTAAATAAGAGTTTTCAATACCCTGCTGCCAACCTACTGAGACCACTGGCATGATGAATTAACAAACTCTCGAGGAGTGGGATTTGTGCCAAGTCCGAGCGTGTCCCTGAAGGTCACATGCAGTATGTGCTGGACTGAAGTCTCTTGAAAATCTGCATCTGGGAGTAAAAGAACACACGGCTCACAACGGTTTATGTGTTTGGTCTGTTTCACTGAATCCACATCGATCCTGTCCAAGAAAGTGACAAGTGAAATGTGGTTTGGTGACTTATAAATTCTGACTTTATGGGGTATTTGTGTATCTAGTTAGGTTTTGCATATTTCATAACGACCACCCAGCGTGTTAACATAAATAACAGTTATATTGAAACTTTTCTTTTTGTGCAACATTCTAACTTGTCCATCACATTTGGCGTAACCTGTGGCAGACTATTTAGCAGCACACATCCAGCACACCCTTTGAGGAAAGGTGGAGTGTTTAATCTGTCAGTCACCTTCACAACGGTTTGCTCTTCTGAAAACAACTGCTAATGTAGGTGTTCCATTAAGAACTTTACGAGCTGAGAGTCACATCACGTTCTTTGTGGAGGACGTGATTTGACTCATAGCTAAATGTCCCTGGTTGACTGATAAATGGAGTTGTCCCAAAGACAACTCCATTTATCAGTCATTCATCAGCTGTCGGCCTCAGACCTCATTTCAGACTGAAAGGAAGGTTTCCTGAGCACTTCCTCAGCTAAGGTAAGTGCATTGCTGTGTTTGCTAACATGTTTATCTTCCAAAATATCTTCTCCCTTTTTGGGTAATGTCTCTTTGATTGGCTGCTAGCTGGCTTGTTGCTATGCTCATTTGTTTAAGAGCAGTGTAGTGATTTTTTTGTTTTTGTTTGTTTGTTTTGCTGCTTACTACTTTTTGGTTGCTGGTGATGCTTTTATATTATTTATTTTATTATTATTCTTTTAATCCATGTTGAGGTCTGACGATAACACATGAACGGGCCTTCAGACTGCTCTTGTTTTGAATAGTTTTCTGTTGTAAGTTTAATGTTATTTGCACCTAAACCTTCTGTCTAATACAGGGTTTATTGCAAACAAGGTTTTGTCACATATAGCATGTCATCACCTTAAATCTTTACACTTCTACCGCAGCAACTGAGGTCCTATCTACAGTTTACACTCCTGCACTTCCTTAACAGTATATCCGTGTCCTGTAGCTTATTGTGACATAAGATGGCATTGTCTGCAGTCAGTTTGTGTTTTGAATGCTGTTGCATGTTGATGGTGGATTTATTCATTCCAAAAGATGGCATTTTGTGAGGAAAGAATTGACACAGCAAGCATAAAATATGTTTCATGTAATGACTCATATCGCGCTTTGTGTCTTTTACAGTGATGAGCAGTCGTCTACAATCACAGCTGTTTGTGTTTTCCCTAAATGCCAAATATCCCCTCCGCACATACTGACTGGATGACTTTATTGAATATAAGCAGAATATAAGCTGACTGTTTCTGTTACACGTACACTGTGCAGTAACAGCTGGGTGCCCAACTAAAATATTCTTGAGACCAACATGAAATGATTGTTTATTGTATGTTACTGTAGATTTGAGAATGAAGCAGATATTTAAAATAAGACTTGTGTTGGAAAGAGTCTTTTTCTTGACCTTCAGAAACATACATTTTGATTTATATCTGAATTTGACTCCTTTTACCAGTAACAAATCTGCAAGATATCACTTCGCAAGTAATAAATATATACTGTAGCAGCTATAGTCCAGTCCAATTTCATGTCCACATGATGCTCTTAATTATTCCTCATGGGGTCATAAGGGTGATCTTCATTTCCAAGACCAACAGTAAAACTATCGGGACATTTCATTAAAGAAAAATAATAATAATTTTCATTTCTTAAATGGTCTATAGAGCAACAGTTTCACGGTGCATACATATCAGCATATTTCTCATGTTACTATAAATCACAGATGCTCAGAGTGCAATGCTTTAAACTGGAGTAGTTCTCAAGCAAGGCTAAAATAAACATGTTTGGTGTGAAAGTGACATAACAATAAATTGTTTTTGAGTCATTACACTTTATGAGTATGGAATTTCTTTCTTCTGGTTCCCATGAATGTGAAACCTCCGTGTGGACCGCACTGCCCCCGGGGACCATTTTAGCTCTGAAATGTTGTTAAACCGTTTGATATTACTGCGATGGCAGTGAATGCCTGCAGTGCCACTGCTTTTATTTTTACAGACTTCAACTGGGTGACCCACACTGGAGGACAAAGTAACAGACGCTATGACAAATTTGAAGATCGACAATATATTAATATTATGCTCTTTGTTTATATAGCTTAATCGGTCCCTCGATCAAGAAATTAATTTGAAAAGAAAGTCAAGATCACTTAAATATAATGTTGTGTTTTCATTTTAAGAGATTGTGTGAAAAATATACTCTGGAACTACCTGACATTGAACTGAATATACTTTTTTTTTTTTTTTAAACTAACCTGGTCATTTGCATTGTTTTTATCCCCTCCATGCCATCTGAAGCAATGCTAAAGCATAACAGGAGACCATATAAGCTTGAAGAGAACAGAAGACTTCTAATAGAAATGACAGCGGGTGGATCAACATAGAAGCAGTAAGCTATTTTGGGACATACATTTCCAAGGTGAATATACCAAACCTTTACAGACAAAAGGCTTTAAGCGGATGTATAAATGCAGTTTTAAGCCTTTAGGCTTAATTAAAAAGTTGTGTTTTCAAAACTGGACAGCAAGTTGTTTTGTTTTGTTTTGTTTTGTTTTGGGGTTGTTTTTGCTTTTTTTGCTGGCTGGAATGAAAAAAAAATACATCTGGAAGTTAAGATGTTTTAATAGTAGACCCAAAAGACCTAAATGAACTCATAATTATGACACTGGCGCTCCATAAATCCAAATCAGTGAAACTCCTGTGGTTACAGATGTAGGATCGAATATAAAATGTTCAAACTTATAAAGAACTTGGGAATTAAAAGTATGAACAGAACAGCGCAGGTCCAGACCTGCCCCCACAGTGTGAAACAGTTTTCCACTTATCTTTCAAAAACAGCTGAATTATTCTTCATTTACATTCAAAACAGGCTTTTTTTTTTTCCTTTTCTTTTCTTTTTTTCTTTTCTTTTTTTTTGCTTGCAATTAACTTTTGACTTGGTGTGTCATTTGCTGTTGTCCAAAGCACTTTATTTTGGCTGTCTTTCTCATTACGTGGACTTGAAACAATTTGTTGACTCTTAGCATTTCACAGCTTGTTGTCAGATTCATTTAGAGCTATAAACTCCTCTGAGGGTTGTGTCTCCAATGGTCTAATACTATGTCTGGCTGCATTACCAGATGTTAGAAAGTCAAATGCAAAGTCTGTAGCTACTTCAGTGCTCTTTTTGCAATGTCTTGGCTTCATTTCATTAAATAATTCACTTCTTACAAACCAGCCAGAGCCAGTGAGCGTGTCCACAAAGAACTGAAAGCAGAGTTGCATAAGATTACATTATAAATGTGTTCTGTCACAATACGATGACTGAAGAAATATGCTGTTTTGGCCTTCGTAATAAGGACAAGGCCATAAATGATAAACAAAAGTTCAATTGAAGATAAAACAATCAGTATGGAGATTATAATGTCGAGGTTCAAAAATGTTCCAGTGATGTATCAAGGTTGGTTTTAATGGTACATTGACTATGATGCACTTTCTACTGCTATGACACTGGAAATTACAACTTTGGAAAGTCACCATGTCCAAAACAATGAAGCTGTATATTTTTCTTTTTGCAGTGCACGTGTCTGCATTAACGTGGCCTAAGGCATTTGCTTGAAGTTCTCAATGAAAATGGAAGCAAAGGCAAAGAATCAGAGGTAGAAATTAGAAATTTTTCAATGAAGCAACAGAACCATATGTTAGATCTCTTACAGTCAAATGTTAGCATACTGTACAAGACTTTCAAACAACAGACCAAAAATTGTGAGGCTTATTTTGTTTTGTTAATGTGGCCTTTGTTTTTCAACCTACCAACCTACCAAAACCCAAGTGCAGAAAGTATGCTGCCACTGTAAATGTCAATTCTTGCTTGTTCTTCTGTTAGTGGCTCCTTTGATTTTACAATGTGATTTTCTGGCCTTAATTAAGAAAGACCTCTTGGAAAGCACTCTGACTATTCCTTTAGTTTGATGGTTGCAAAAAATTAGCAGCAGCTGTCATGGATACAAGGTGGGATCAAAAGGTTTGTGACTTCACTGATTAAAAAAAAGCAAAATCCATACCCGTTTAACATCTGGCCAATCTCCAAGCAGTCAAGTGCAGAGTTCAAGCATATTGATAAATTACAGGGCATGACAAATGTTCCTTTACCACCCACCCCACTCACCAGATTTGGCTCTATGCAACTTCATCTTTTTTGATAAAATTAGGTTAAAAATTGAAGGACCACTTTTTTGCCACTGTGGAGTGTGAATGCACTTCCGGGGAGCATTCTAATAGCACGGGACTCAGTCGAGGTGTACAAGGCAACCTTGAAGGAGAGATCTGCTAAATTTATGCTGTGTTCCTTTGAGCTCTGAAGTCTTAATAATGACATTATATCCAAATTAACTGCTTTCCTGTCAGAAAACAGGATTTGTTTTGCTCCCTGGAAAGGTAGAGTCATCGCTTTCAACGCCTGTTTTTTGCACTTGAAAACTGTGCCGTAGAACATTTATGAATAGAGCCTGGTTCTGTGCTCTGCGGATGAACAGTGGTAGTACAGAAGTTCTGCAGTTTTACTACTGTTCCAGCTCAAAATTCTGACTACAGACTCTGGATTTCTGACTTCCCACTTCAAATGGAAGGCTGCTGCCTAAGCTGGATGGATGGATGGATGGATGGATGGATGGATGGATGGATGGATGGATGGATGGATGGATGGATGGATGGATG
>JAVDPK010053654.1:0-20324 GCA_034780415.1 Cichlasoma orientale
AGTTGGATCAGCCTGTAGTGTGTTTTTCCACTTTCATTTTGTGTGTGACTCCAAATCCAGGCCTCCATTGGTTAATAAATTTGATTTCACATTTGTCAGCACATTAAACTTTGTACAGAACAAAGTATTCAATGAGAATATTTCATTCATTCAGATCTAGGATGTTATTTGAGTGTTCCCTTTATTTTTTTTTGAGCAGTGTAAAAATGAAGTGAAAATATTAAGTCTCATTCACTTTAATCTATTTCATCTGTTCCAATACAAGAAAAATGTGTGGGTTCAGACAAAAGCTGCTGTCTTCTGTGTATCAAATCCAGATGTAAATACCTGGAAATAAAAGCTGAGATGATCTTTTGTCTCATTCTTTTTTTTTTTTTAATGCCAAACCCAAATGTTTTCACTCTACAGCAACAATTAAGGGACTGGCCTCAGTGTTCCAGTACTTTTGGAGGGGAGTGTAGTTATCACAGGTACAGGCCAGTATTTTCTGCAGCTGCTCGTCAGCTTTGTTCATATTGATTCCATCTGGACTCTGTGCCTTTGTCATCTACTGACATGACTTCACATCCACATCAGCTCCTCTTTTGTTCATTTATTTTTTCCTTTTAGTTTCACACTGCGTGCTTTAATAATCACTGTCGTCGTGCTGTGTGTACTTTACACAAACTGTCTTTAAATGTCCACAGAAACAACACAGTGCATTAACCTCAAATTATCTTATGTCATACTTTGACTAGTACAACAAAATATAAATGGGGAAATCTGAGGACACACAAGTTTTTCCTGTGATGGAGTAAGTGATTTTGTAACTCTCTGCTGGGGCATTAGCAGGGAAGCCGCAGTCCACATACTCGACTCTGCTACTCAGCCCGCGGGCCGCAAGTTTGGCCACCCCTGAAATACACTGATCCATATGCATGATTGATGCAAGTGAATTTCAGAAGTAAACTGTAACAGAGATACATTTTACTTTATTTTTTTAACAAAGCATATGACAGCGATGCCAAACCATAGACAGCAAAAAAGATGCATACAAACTGAAGAAAACTGTAAATTACCTGGAAGATACTGTGTGCTGTAAAGAACAACAAAGCATTCTGGGTAACACATTTCAAAGAGCTCTGCCTCCTTGCTGGGTGGCTACACTTAGGACTGTCTGTGTCGTCTCTTGGACGTGATGCCAATTATAAGCTGGAGGATGTAACCACGTAAAAAGCCTCTCCAGCCAGAAGTTCTCAACATCATTTAAAGGGGGGCAAACCCCGGGGGCATTTATGAGGTAACTAAAGCGTGGAAATGTGACTAATGATACAGTATTTTGTCAGATTCTGCTAACAGAAGCCAGAGATCAGTGTTGACGTCAATCACATCAGTTCAGGTTGGCAGATATTTATGAGGCGTTTGATCCAGAGGCACCATCTTCATCATCGGGCGGACAGGCGACAAAATCAGCCAACATTGACGCCATGGCTTCATCGTGCATCTGAAAGACAGCGGCAGCATTCGCACTGAAGTCACAACGAGAAGACTGCACTGCAAACCAATTTATCTCACACCAACTCAGCTCCATCAGGAGTACGAGCTTCATCGCGCACGACTGATGGAGCTGAGTGAGAAGACAGCCAGTAGCTGCCACAGCTTAAAGACGCTGTTTTGTGCAGCTTAATAATTTCACATGCAGGTTTGGAAAGCGCACTTCTGAAAATTGCTGGTGCCTTTAATGATGAGACACCGCAGCATCTTAATGAATGAACACGTCACTCAAAAGTAATACCTTTTTTTTCTCGGGGCTCTGCTCCGCCTCTTCCTTGCCCTGTCCCTCCTCTCGCTTCCTCTTCACTCCTTTTCCGTCCTCTTCACTGCTCTCCACTCCTCCTCCTCCTCCCTCTGCCTCCTGCTGCTCTGCTTCCTTTTCACTGCTCTGTTCAGTGTCTGCATCCTGTTGCTCTGTCATATTTGGTTCTGCTGAGTTTTCAGGATCTGCCGCCGCCGCCACCAGGTCTCCCGCTTCAGCAGCTTCTAGCTGTTCCTCCTGACGACTGGGGAGTTGGTTATCGCTCACACCGGCTTCCTCTGCAGGCTCAGCTGCTGAGTCCCGCTGAAATAACCAGAGCCAGCTTTAGGTGGTTAACTTGCAACAGCATTATAAAAACATCACCTTCATTTATTAAATACTGGAGGAAAAACCATGTATAAGAGGAGGGTGCAGCAATGCTCCATGTGCTGTTATATATGACTGACCTTCAGAGGTAATCTGGAGCCCAGACAGCAAGAACCAGATTAGTTTAATATCCCAAGTGTAGAGTGGCTTTATGAGAAATTCACGCACAAGAAAAACAATTTCCTAGTTTTACATTCTCTGCAGAACACGTGTGAAGGCCAACAAATACGCTGAACCCAATTTCTTCTGGAAAACAAGGTTTTGTTTCTCTTTTTCGTGTCTATGACAAAGGTCTACTTTCTCAATAGGGTGCTGCTGAAAGCAGCAGCTTGGTTTCCATGAAGTGTGTCATGGATATCAGTGGCCTTGATTATACTGATAAACTTCTAACCCCTTTATGGAACACTACCTTCTATTGTGCTGCTCTTTTCCCAGGGTTCCTCTGGCCACCCTTTCCCGCTTTCCCTTTTTTCCCTCCCTTCCTTTAATCTGTCGCTCTTGTAACAGGCCTGCTCAGACTACAGGTCACTTGGATTGTGGGACAAGCTAAAGATGCCTGACACCGTTCTGTCTAATATAATCTTGGCTCATGCATGACTGCAGATTGTGCAATTAAATCTCAAAGTACATGAGCACAGAGACTTTATCAGCTCAGGTCATCCACCTGTGCTGCTGTGTTCTACGAGATATTACACTGTGTGTACTGGAATATTACTACACAATCACTGCATAATCTGCTTATATCACTATAATCATAAGGCAACCACGTTGTTTACATTTGAGCAATATTGCTGAGCAGCAGGTATGGCTTTAATATTGCTCAATGATGAGTCGTAGTCTGCACTATTTATGGCCGTGAGTCATCACTGACCAACGTGATAGACGATGCTCAGCCAATCAGAAGCTGTGATCGCAGGCTAATCAATGAATCAGTGGGATTCACAGACGGGATTTTAAAGGTGCAGGATCTACCTGTTCACTCTGACTGGCTGGCTGTTGAGATTCAGCTGCTGGCTCATTCTCCTTGGCTCCCTCCTCCCATGAACTCTCCTCCCCCTTCTGCAGCACTGCTCCTTCTGCTTGTTCCCTCTCCTCCTCAGCCTCCTCCCTCTCCTCCATCGCTCCACCAGTGACACATAGGATCTGTGGCATGGTGGGGTCGTCCATCCTTTCACTGTCCTCCTCCTCCTCCTCCACTTCCCCCTCCCGAGGCTCCTCGAGGACTCCAATGCTCTCCACCTCCTGCATCTTCATCCTGTCCTCTCCGAAGAGCGCTCTGTTAGTCTGGATCTCCTCGATTCCTCCTTCTGCGTCTCCCTCCACATTAAAAGCAGAAATCTGTCCTTCATCTACCTGTGCTTGGAGCAGCTTCCCCTCCTGTATCCCCGACTCTCCATCCTTGTCTTCGACTCCCTCCAGTGGCGGTATGTCCCCATCCTCTTCCTCTTCATCTTCCTCCTCTTCTTCCTCCAGTTCTTCACCCTCTTCTTCATCCAACTCCTCATAATCCTCCCCGTCATAAAACTCATCAGCTAACTCGCTTACATCCTCCTCTTCATCCTCATCATCCAGCCCCTCCTCCTCGTCCTCCTCCAGCTCCTCATCTTCCTCTATGTCCTCATCATCCTCTTCTTCATCATCAGTGCTGTTTATATTGATGACAGCAGAATCTTCACTGCTGGCGGGTGCGGCTGGTTGCTGGTGGAGATGTCGTCCCTGCTGACTTAGCTGATTCTGGAGGTGCATCTGGAGCGGTATACCCATAGGACCAGACTGGCTCGCTGTGGAGGGCTGCATAAGCATCTGCTGGAGCTGTGGCCTGCCAGACAGTGACTCCCCCAGACCCCCAGGTGGAGCTGTAAATGTGCTGGAGTTCAAAGGAGGAACCAGGGAGACCACTGAGGCACTGGGAGGAGGAAATGAGTTGATGGAGGTGGTGGAAGCAGTAAGGAGGGGGGAGGAGGCAGCTAGGTCGTTGGGCAGCGAGACTCCATCAATTGTGGCTGTGGCTGCTGTGGTTGCGACCATGGTGACAGATTCTCCTCCTGGGAGTGTGACACCAGCGCCACCTGGCGCAGCAGAGAGCATGTTCTGGGAGTTTGCTGCCGTTTCATCCTGCTGGGTCTCCATGTTCAGCATCCCCGGGGGAACGATGACCACGCTGTCATCGGAGTCGCTCGCCAACGAGATCTCTACGTCTTCTGCTTCTTCTTTGTCAAAGCGTACAAACACAGGTCTTTGCCCCTCCGGAGGGCCCAGCCCTGCAGGGTCTGGCTGGTGGTGAGCGTGTGGGGACAGAATCATGTCTCCTGTGGCAGGGCCCTGGCCTGGCAGTCCTGGAACCAGGGAGAGGTGGTTCTCAAAAGAGCCCAGCAGGGTGGGAGGGCCCAGACTGAGAGAGTGACGGGTGGGGAAAGGAGGACCAGGGGCAGGACCTCCAAGGAGGGTTGGCAAAGTTAGTCCAGGGGCAGATCCCTGGGAGGAGGGGAGGACTGTATTCGTGGAGGTAGGTTTAATGGTGAGGGGCGGTAAGGGAAGGGCGATGGAGGGAGTGCGGGGATGAAGGATCACGTTACAGATGGTCAGGGCCTCAGCACAGAATGACGAGACCTGAGAACAGGACAGAGCGGGAGAGCAGACGGTTGTTAAAAACTGAAATGATTAACGGTGAACAAAACAGCTGCCACGCCTGCGCAGACACACAACTGTGATGTTTTTTTGCCAAGTCTGTTGGGCTGCAGTAAGAGATTCGTTTAGCTCACTCCGACCTGTCGCTGCATTTTTCTATTTTTTTATAAACAGTTATATATGATCCTTTAGTTATGATTCTAACTATAAGCAGGCTGGTCGGTGAAGTGATGATTCAGCACCGTCCGTCAAGCCTAACCCTGAAAGATGTGCTGCAGAACTTGTTTTAGTTGAGAGACCTCTTGTGGTCATTTTTAAGTATTCCATATAATCCAGTACAGCTGATGGTTTCAGCATAACGTGTCATTACCGCTCATTGTTTATTTGGTTACTCAGAAACTTTGTAACTGCAGAACTGTTTAAAAGCTTTGCCAGTTCTCCTGCGTGGGTCACTATTACAGACTGTTGACTGAACTGAGTATCTGCAGCCTTTCTGACAGACTTGTGTGCATCTATACATATTTCATGGTTTGGCTGAACACACAGAGCAGGAACATTTATCCAACCATCCCCTCGATACACGTTACTGCACTCTTTATGAACTTTGTGCCATGTTTTAAATCCTGTGACTCACCTTAACATTCCTGTCGGTGCGGCCGTTACTGAAGATGGAGACAGCACAGGTCAAAGGTGGAGGCCAGCAGGGTGATGGGACCAGGACCAGAGCCAGCAACAACCTGCACATTCATACAGAGGAAACTCCTTAACTCCAGTATTCACTGGATTACCAAAAGTATTCGCTCGTCTGCCTTCACACTCACACACACACACTCACACACACACACACACGAAGGCCAACACTTTGTTCATCGTTAGCATTCCTGCGTGAACGAAGGGAGTACCTGTACAGTTCCCGCCGAGTCAGAGCGCTGCTGTACTGCCCACTCACACTCCCTGCAGACTCACACGCATTGCTGCTGCAAGACTGCTGCTGCTGCAGACGCACACACAGCGGCAGGACCACCTCATGGAGCCGCTTCAAGAAATCAAGGGGACACATTATTGCTATTAAAAACAAGAGAATGAGGCATGCATTCATAATTTTGGTAGTGAAGAATCTGCATTTTCTGCTCAGGAAATCATGTTAATGTTACTTCAAATCACATTTACCTTGTGAATGTCGTCCTTTAGGAGCGTGCCGCTGGTCTGTATGATCTGCCTCAGAGCTGTAAGGATGAAAAAAGCCATCTGATCAGATCTAGTATCAGAATATCATCAGATTAGGAGACCAATAAACTCACAATATAAGATAACAAACTTAGTTTGCATCTCACCCCTGACAGCTGCAAGGCAGGTGTCTTGATTGGCCAGATGGTCTCCTTTCCTTTGAAGTGATGGCCCAACTGCATCTGCCATCACCAGCTGCTTTGTCCTCCGAGGGCCAGGTTTGCCTCCAGGAACAACATCAGCTGATAGCCCAGCCCGGAGCTGGAGAACAGGACACACCACACACCGGAGAAGAGGTCAACACACACTTTTGCCAACAAACTCCTGGTTCCCCTCAGGTTCATAACGGTCAACGCTTAAATTTGTACACACAACTGTAACCTACCTTAATAGACTCCGCCCCCGGTGTGATGTCACCAAGTAGGTGGTTAAAGAGCAGTTCTGAGTGTCCAGGGCTTCCCTGAAGGATGTTAGCAGATGCTCCAGCAACCTGGACCCACAGCTCCAAGGTTCTGTACACCGAAACCCGCACTGCACTGTGGGAAGGAGGAGGAGGAGACGTGAACACCTGATGATGCATCATTACATCATCTGCAGCGCTGCAGCTCAGACTGTGTTATTAATGTTATGTTATTAAAACCGCCCCCTCCTTCCTACACAGCTCAGTATGTTCATTTAATCTTCCAATTAGGACCTTCTTCCTCATCTTCAATCAAAGAACATTTCCTACGAGTATACCTGCTGTGTTTCTGTTTATTAGCAGCAACACGTTCTTCTTCTTTCACAGCAAACACTTAATTGCATGCAAGGCTTTTAGGGGGCATCTGTAAATTGTAGCTACATACATAAAAACATGCATTAAAAAAAATAACACACTCTAATGTGATCGCTGAAACTTTCCAGGTTACTAGCTGAACTCTTTTTATTGCTTCAGTCGGGAATAATTCAATGGAACAGGTGTGTAAGCCGTCGCTTACCTGTAGGCCCTCTGCTGTCCCACACTGGCTTCAGGTAGAGGCGTCCAAGCAGACAGTGTTTGAGAAAACAGCCTCTGCACTACTGCAGAGTACTGAACCATACCCACATGCACCCTGTAACACACAGTACAAATCAGGCTTGTTGTACAACTTCAGATGATTTAAAACTGAAATCAGCACACATCCTGTGTGTGTGTGTGTGTGTGTGTTTAAGTACTCACGCAGTGATTAGACCTGACAGGACTTCCAGCGTGTTGGTGTGTATAATGGGGAGGACCAGCAGCCTCACGCTTCCATCTCCTGTTAAATTCTGACACACACACACACACATTAGGATCAGTACTATTCACTTTCATGCTACACTACGATGATGTAAAAACAGTGACTGACACTAAAGTCACATTATTGTGTGTGTGTGTGTGCGTGTGTGTGTGCTCACTATGCTCTTGGCGCTGACAGCGAGGGCTCGGCACACCAGGTTGAGTATTAGTCTGACGGGCAAACGGACAGCTGAGGCGGGATCTACTCTGATGGAAGGAAACGACAAAGGAATACAGTGAATCCTGCTGCACATTACTGCTCTCACAGGCTCTATAACCATTTCTACAACATTACAGGGGCCTCTGAATGTATGCACTACATGTCTGCTACATGTAACATTTAATGTCTGTCAGATGCAGCGAAGGAGGACGTGCAGAGGGTTGGTGTAACAGAGGAAGGTGCTGGGATAGGATGAGATGGAGGCAGACGATTCGCTGTGGTATCATCACCGTCTTTCAGCTGCTCTCTAAAGGCCAACAGGCGAAGTCCCGGCGAGTCATCGTTTCCTCTGAAATGTCACTACCATGCCACACCAGCACCACTACCAGTCAAGAGCTTCTACATTCTGCTTTCTGGAAGTTTGCACATGCAGTCCTGTGAAAAACTAAGGTCGATTCAGGTGGTTCAAGTTTTCTTGCCACCTTTAGTGGCAACAGCTTTCAGTCTCACACTGTTGTGGAGGAGCTTTGCCCCACTCTTCGTTACATTGTTGCATTGGTTCATTGAGGTTTGTGGACATTAGGTCATGCACAGCTCTCTTAAGGTCCCACCACAGCATTTTTCACTATCCTATTGCATTACCCAATTTGGGGCAAGCTTTAGCTGGCAGACTGATTACCTCACATTTGACTCTAAAATACTTTGGTACACAGAAGTTTCAAGTTCATGGACAACTCAGTGACTGCAAAGTGCCCAAACGCTCTGCTTGCAGACCAAGCCTAAACCATCTCCCCTCCACCGCTGTGTTAAAGAGCTGGTATGACGTGTTTGTGCCAAACATGGCACTGCGCATTATGACCAGACATCTCCACTTTAGTTTTTCACATGACAGTAGACATTTAAAATAATCAGGCAGTTAGACTGGCAACCTGTCCAGGGTGTACTCTGCTTCTTGCCCTGGGATAGGCTCTACCCATCGTAGAGACAGAGAGGACCTTTCACCTCCAGCTGCTTCGTGTCTGTAAAGACTCTCCTACCCTAACACTCACTGACACGTGGCTCTTGTGTTCAGTGGGAAAAGGTAGAAGCAGCAGTCATCCTGGGATCTAACGACTATGCAGTAATCACAGGTATTTATATGTCCAGCTTTGATCAGCACTGATGGACACGAGGCTTTTTGTCTCCATCAGTACACACCAACAAAGACCAAACCATAACTAGCCTCAATGAATTTGCTTTTTTTTTTTAGTGGGTTTCCCCAAGTTTAAAAACCTGTGCACATGCACAAATATTAGTTTAAAAAGGGTTTGAGTGTGAAAAACAATGGGACCTAAACCTAACTCAAGCAAGGCTAACAACAAGTCTTGTTGGGTTTTCTTTGCATAGCAGAACGTTGTTCCAGTGAAGCGTGTGGACACAGTTAACTACACACTGAAAGACGTGCAGTTTTTTTAATGCTGCAAATTTCACAAGTGAAATTTCATTTCATGAAGAGGCCACGACTTCAAACAGTCTGGAATTAAAAGTATCCACTTGGGTCAGAGAGCACTATACGCAACAAAAACCATCTGCTCTTGTAGTCTGAGTAAACTTGAAGGTTGTGCGTGTGGGTGTGTGTGTGTGTGTTGTACCTAAGTGTGTGCTTGAGTGCCAGGCAGACAGCAGTATATCTGTGCTGGAGCTGCAGGAGCAGCAGGGGATCGGCGTGGTCGAGATGAGGAAAGGCCAGCTCCACCCCGGGACCTTGATACTGCGTTGCTCCATCTGTGACGGCAAAAAGCAGCTGAGTAACCTGCACCATCAGCACACAATGCTCGAGTAAAAACAGATAAAACTCATTACAGACTGTGAGATTTGTCTTAAAAACAGGAGGGAAGACAAGACAAGAGCGATTTTAATTACCTTGGGCCACTAGGTCATCAACATAGTGTGATATCAGATTTTATAGATTTTAAGAACAAAACCGCACACACAGGCTGGGAACATCAGCAACGCCTGTACAACAGAGGGGCTGGACTCAGACAAAGTGCTTGTATTACTTCATTCGTCCAGCTCTAAACTACTGTCCATGTGGCAAGGCCCCTTTGTGCTCACACGACGAGCAGGGGACGATAATTACGAAGTGGAGCGGTCAGACAGGGGCGGAGCCACACACATTTACCACCTCTACCTCCTGAAAGCACGGAGAGAGGTGAAAGAGAGATGTTTGGGCCCAAGGTGCCAAACGGCCCCGTCCGTTAGTCCCTCAGTGCAGTGAAGCTGTCCCGTTTCCTTAGCAGGAAAACTGCCCCAAAGCAGAATGTTTCCACCTCTGTGCTCTCCGACTGTGGGGATGGTGTTGTAGCCCAGTCCAGGCTTGTGCAGCTCTACAATCGTGTCCCTGAGATCCTTTGGCAGCTCTTTGGTCTCGCCCGTGGAGGTGGAGAGGTTGGAATGGAAGAAAGTGATTCTGTCGACATGTTTTATGGTGGATGAACAGCTTAAAAACGAGACTCTTCAGCCAAGTGAGCGAGGTTTCAATCACTTTTGAAACATTTACTCGACCATAACATCTTTTCCTCTCCTTTTTTTGAGTTTTAGTTTTCAGGCATCATATTAGGTGCCGACACCACTTGCCTTGGTTTAGGAAAATGTCACTGCTTAGATCAAAACAGATCCTTTTATAGCATAAACAACATATCAGAAATACTTTTCTGCTGGAAAGTGAACCCAGTTTGTACCCCTGCATCATCCCTTCTGTCAGCAAAGCTCTCCAGCTGCTCCTCTGGTTTATGGTCTGGCTTTATAACTTCTTCTTATAGTGGCAGAAACAATTAAACAAAAAAAATGAAGTATCAAATATTTTGATTTCTGGATATACAGGAAGTTGGCTGGAGGGGAGACTGATTTTAGTTCATGAAACATTAAGTTAACATATGCAGAACCTCTTGTTTTTATGGTCACTAAGGTGGCTGTATTTACTTCTTTTCACTTAAAAACAACGTAACAAACATACCTGTTTCTGAGCCTTGGTAGAGCTGAGCCAGCAGGCCGTTGGCGGAGGCCAGCAGGCAGTGAATCTGATTGGTCCAGCCCTCAGCTCTGCCGGCCCCGAGCCCTCTGTCCAGCACGCCGCCGAGGCAGGGCAGACGACCGTAGCAGTGACAGGCCATCTGACAGATTAACATCGAAACAGACGTTAAAAAACCTTCACAAAAAAAAGAGTTAGTGCTCGTTTTGTAAGAATGCCAAACCTCTTGTGTTTTCCTATTCGTGCTGTCCATTTTGGAGAGGAAATAGGCCGCTAGCTTGTCCTTAAAACAAAAACAGAAAACAGGTTCAGGTTCAGGTCTCAATCACTCACTATACAAACGATGGGCTTTTCACTGATGTTTACTAGACGCTGTATAAATTGCACGTTGGTATTTATTTTGCTGATTAATCTGTCACACTTTAACTGTGCAGCATAAACAGCACCGAGAAAAAAAAAGCCCCAACAGTCTCACCCTCAGGGATCCGCAGGCTCTGGGATAATAGGTCATACAGGCTATCATTCCCTCCATGGCCGCCAGCTCACACTGGAATCAAAGGAGAACATGTAACTGCTGTAAGGCAGTTCAGAAGGCTGGTATCTGAAGCTAACTGAATAACAACAGATCGATAGATATAGTGTCATCGCTTCATAATTAAACATAATCATGAACACAGTCACCGCCCTCACACCTCACCTCTGACTTGAGACCCAGCAGAGACGTCAGGATGCCCAGGATGGAGTTAAGGCCGACCTCTCTGGCCAGCTCTGCTAGCTGAGATGAGTACTGCAGCAAGTCCTTCAGAATGTTCACCGCCAGCTGGACCGTCTGAACTGGAGCCTGAGACTAGAAAAGAACACAAAAAGGTATTTTTATTTAAAAAAAAAAAAAAAAAGGAAAAAAAGGCTACTTTCAGCTGCCCCCTTATTCAGGAGGAGACGTGTGTTTTATGTACACCGTCAGCAAAAACAACCTGGGCTCTAACAGAGGAGGTGGTCCTCTGACCCTGTTCATCAGTAAGTGTCTGTATCTCACCTGTATGACCTGCTGCAGGGAGCGCAGCCAGGAAAGGCAGTGCTGCTGGAATAGATCACTGGAACTGTCTTTGACCAGCATGGAGAGCAGGCAGAGCCCCTCAAACCTGCACACACACACACACACACACAGTTATGTTTCATTACTTTATCCTTGCCTAGAACCTTAACTTTAAATTTTTATACTAAAATTCTTGGTAAGTTTGGGAGTACAATTATCAAAGTATTAAAAATCACAGTCAGTGATGGCCTCTCTGGTCAGCAGGCCGGAGTCTTACTGCTGTATTCTCTTATCAATCAGTTTGTCATTTTGCACGTTTGCAACTAAACATCCTTCAGCTTTTACATATGCATTTGTTTCATATCTGAAAAGTCCAGCTGGGCTTAAAGTTTCAGTCTCTTTCTTTTGATTGACTTAAAATTTTTAAGAAACAGTTTTTTGTTTTTTAAATGTGGCCATTATCAGGCGACGCATGAATGACACAGTGGAAAAGACTTGCAGGAAAAGCCTGACATGCAGGACGCTGCTGTGTGCTGACACTTTGTGAGCAGGTGCCAATGAGCAGACAGTAGGCGCAGGTTTAATTATGGCTCTCTGGGAAACAACTCTGTTTGGGAATTGTTCGCTCTGTGGTGCTGTGAAGGTCCAGATTTCTATACAGCTCAGTGTCTGGGCCCAAGCCAGCTACCTCAGCAGGTGACTCAGTCTAGTTCATCAACAACATTATATCAACAATATTTCACAGATATGTTGGTGTAAACGTAAATAAGGGTTTAAAAACACAGTGGCACTCAAACTGAGCACCGACATTGAGACAAATAGTGATTCTGGTGTGAGTCAGTGTGTGAGAGCCGAACACAGCTCGCTTCATTTGGTCTCTGAAATCATATAAACAGCGTTTTTCTGGGAGTGCGCTCAGGGAACGCTGCCATGCACCTCCAACCTGAACCACCACCATAGGAACACGTGACAGCCCGTGAAGACAGAAAGCGTCTTTTCTCACCTGGTCTTGCTCGAGCCCAGTTTGGCATTGCTAAAACCCACGAGACCCCCGACGGCGCACGCGCTCTGCGGAGATTAAAAACAGAGTTAAAGAGCGGCGGAGGCCGCGCACAGAAGAGACTCAGAAGCTGTACCCGCTGCTGTAGTGTGCCCACTCTCAGCCCACTGAACAACAAAGCCCGCTGCGGCACCGCGGGAACGGGCCACGGCGCGCGCCCGGGCCGGGCTCTACCTGTGTCTGGAACACGCCGTGCTCTCTGTAGCTGGCCAGCAGGCCGGGCAGGTACTCCGGACGCTGCTCCTTCAGAACAGACACCAGGCCCTCAGTTAGTCGCATAGCAGACGGGCCATGCAGCCAAGCCGACGTAGCCATCTTTCCTCTCTGCCCCGCTAACGTCACCACTGTGCGACGGCGATGACGCCAATATTTAGCGCTGTTTTTGTTGTTCCCCTACCCGCTACCTGAACGCGCTTTTTCTTAGTTTTCCTCTGTGGAACCGTAATTAAGGGCTTTGAACCACGCTGCGTATCACTGAGAACGGCTGCTTCCTGCCTGCTGATGGCTAATGAGAGGCTGAGAGCGCTGGAGGACGTGGAGAAGGAGATCGCGATGGTGCTGCAGTGTGCCGGTGAGGAAACGCGCAGCCTCGCCTGCTCCTGACAGTTCTTCTGTTCCCCAATACCGGCGACCCTCATCACCGAGAGGTCCTCGGTGTTTTAGAGCAGATAGCTGGCTGATGAGATCTTCTCTCTTTGCTAAATTAGTCTCTGTAATGTGGGTGTGAGTACAGGAGGGCAGGGTTCGGTACAGTTGTGCTGTTCGCAGCTGTGATTTGGGTTCAGGACAGTCTGGTTGCTTTCTTTGGTCTCTGCAGCCACACAGAAGATTGTTGCCGTGGGAAGTGAGGCTGGTCTGGTTAAATCACAGGGAAGAAAGAAGAAGTTTTTCTTTGGACATTGGCTGATTTTTCACCGATTTTCGGTCCAGTCCTTGTGCCTGAGCCTGTTCAGAGGATTTTGGTCTGTTAAGTCACTTAAATCTGGCTTATGAATCATTCAAGCATTAAAAAGGCTCCTAAATCAAGGGATGAACCAGAGTTGTCTACAAATAACAGACAACTTAGCAAAGAACCTGTTTTAAATGATAATTTTAGAAACTTTGTTGCAAAAACACATAATTTGTTCCCATATCTTTAGCTCAATCTAAAAAATAAAAAGCCAAAGATAACACAATTTGTATTTTTGCACTAACAAGGTAAATGATAAATGGACTGGTTTTTATATAGCACTTTTCTACTCTACTTTGAGCACTCAAAGCGCTTAAGGTGATTTCCAACGAGCTGATAGCCAATTACTTTGCACATTTCAGCATGATGTGCAGTGTGTCCTTAAAAAATGGATGAAACTGGACAAGTGGAAGACAAAAGATGTGGCAAAAAAACAATAACAACAAAAAAACTATCTAGAGCAGATAAACAGTATCTGGAAGTCATGTCCTTAAGAGATCAGAAAGAAAAGCCCTGACACAGGACCTGAGAGATTCATTGGCTGATCCATCTACTGTTCACTGAAACCTTATCAGAGATGGTCTCAGCATTTCAGACAGCGCTGCTGGGAAAATTGATGGCAGAATCGATGGAATCATGATTGCAGGTATCATCAGATTTTGCTCTGGAAAGCGTCTGGGATCGTTGTCATGCTGAAAACTGAAGCTGCTGCCAATCAAACAGGCTGCCAGTGCAGTAACAGCATACCTGAGTAGAAAAACACACAGCTGAACACTGTCAGTCACAGACTGGCCTCCCCAGAGCCTGGAGTTTAGTGGGGGGATCATCCTGAAGAAGAGCTTTGAAGGTCCTTTAAGAAGCCTGGAGAACTATTCCTGAAGAATACTAAAGAAATGACAGAGAGATGAGAGAGAGAGAGAGGTGGATGTACCAGTCTTGTACACTCTGTTTTTGCCTCAGTTTGTTTGCACGTTTCAGTAAATCACTGCATCTATTTTTCCAGCCCACAATTAAAAGAAATGAGGGGCGTCTCACTGTTACTGTACCGCACACACACACGTTTATAAACTTGGCCGTAAGGAAATGTGTGTTTGGTTGATTGTTTCTTTGTTGTAACGATGCTTCTTAGCAATAAATCCCACACATGTTGCAATCATCCATTCCAAGAAATCATTTTTTCATCATAGTGACTGAGCAGAGGCCGATAAAATGTAAAACTTTATGTTTGCATAAGACAACAAATGCTTAAGTGCGCTCCCTGTGTCGGTGTCTAATCTCTGAATCATTTTTTGGCATGCTTCAAATCTTAGGTCACGTTTATCTGTTTGTGTCCTTGCAGGTAATATTGTTCTTGAGCTCTCCAAAGATAAACACAATGCCAGCTTCCTGGACCGACAGCTCGTCCAGTTCCAGAACTCAGTCAGCCGAGTGGAGAATGAACTGAGTGCCCAGATCCGCTACCTTACACAGGTTAAACACACAGCTGTTAAAGTACTACAACAGTCATTTTAAATCTATTGTGGTGGATGACTTCTTGATATGAGCCAGAGCTCAGGCTGCTTTAAACCATCAGTTTTTCTTTACTCTTGTATCTGTATGAGGTCACAGAGAGGGAATAGCTTTAATAGGGTCATCTTGGCACACAGCTCTAGCAGCAGTTCCACCCACCTGCTGTCTGAACCCCGGCTCTGGTTCGATAGGCGGTTTTTCTTAGGAAGGTTCCCAACTGAGTGAAGTTCCCTGGAAGCATCTGTGCGGCAGCTGTAATAAGAGCGGGTCGGGTTCTGTAGTGCTGTGTTAGCTCCTTTAACAGAAGGTAAACTGAAGGAAGATAATGCCGTCCCACAGTTCAGCTCCTTTTTCATTAACCTTCCAACCTCAGTAATGAAGGGATATTTTTCTCTGCTCGGTCTTTTATTTGACCTACAAGGAACAAACGAGTTAAAGTGGCGTTCAGTTAGTGAGCAGTTAAACCTGCTTTAACGAGCATTACAGTTAAATGAGTTTGTTTTCCTTTGTGCTGCAGCCTGGTGGTGCTTCAGTGACGCATTGATGGTGCAGACATGGGTCCAGATGTAAATAAAGTTGTAGCCACGGCACTCAGAATCTAGCTGGCGACAGAGGAGCTTTTGTAATTTCAAAAGCAACTTTTGAAACAGTTCAACAAATATGACCAAACCCTGAAACCGTCTCCGTGCAGTTTGATACAGAGTGTGTCTCATAGGTCATGGACAGCTGCTGTATTTCTCATGGAGAGAAGAAATAATGTGTGACAGATGTGAGAAAGGTGGGGCAGAAGATAAGAGATTATTTTCAAGGGTAAGGATTCAGGAGGCAGACACCCTCTCTATTTTTAAGATCAGGCTTAAAACTTTCCTTTATGATCAAGCTTATAGTTAGGCCTGGATCAGGTGACCCTGAACCCTCCCTTAGTTATGCTGCTATAGGCCGAGGCTGTTTAGTAAAGCCCAAGAAGGAAATGAAGCTAGAAATACACAGAATAGATCCGCTTTAGGAGTGAGCATTGTCACCCTGTGGGAGGACAGAAAACCATTACTGATTTGCACTGACCCCTGACCCCTGAGGGGACTAGTGGGCCTAAACAATGGCTCTTTGTGCTTTTGAAATCATTTTAATATATTTATTTTAATTTAGAGTCACATGGGAAATGTTGCAGATTATAAATCTAACCCCATAGACGGACTTCACAAATACAGCTGATGCAGTTTTTATTATTTAATAAAGCAGATTCAAGTTTCTTCTGGTTTTTTTTTCTCCAGGTAGCTACAGGTCAGCCTCACGAAGGTTCTACCTATTCAGCCAGGAAGGACTGTCAGATGGCGCTGAACAGAGCCGAGTACGCCAAGGTCAAACTGGGAGAACTGGGTCGCACCTGTGAGGTCATGCTGGAGCAGCAGCAGCAGCAGCAGCAGCAGCAGACGTGAGAGCCCGCTGGCGGCTGGGATTGAGATCGCTGGGCTTGCACTGGCACACCACTTTCAGATACCTGATGCAACTCTCTCCAAATTCCCCTCTTGTGCCACCAGTGTTCAAGACTTTCACAGCCCCTCCTCTCTGTTATTAAAATACTGGAGCATCCCAACAGATGTATACAAAAACTTAAGTGTTTTTATACTAGGGCCTGTGTGTGCTGTCCTTCTGTGTCATTTTGTTAGCAGTTTGAGGAGCAGGTCTAATGTAGAAACTGTTTTGATACTTTTAATAAAGGTCTTTTTTTTTTTTAAAAGGGTTCTGTTGTGGCTCAGGCGGAGAAGGTCATCCATTAATCTAAAGGTCCATGGTTCAGCCTCTGACCCCTCCAGTCTGCATGTCTGACAAAGATCCCGTGTACCCATCAGGGATAACGTGCTGTATGCATATTATCTGTGACTAAATATAGATTGAAAAAAGTCAAGAACTAAGAGCGCACAGTGAGAAAATCAACCACAAATATCTACACCTTGTTTCCATTTCCTTTAAGCTCAGCATTTCCCATAAGTCACCTCCTGTCACCTTCTGAGCACGCACGACCTTACCACCATGTGCCGACTGTAAAATAAAAACAGGCTGATGTGAAAGAGAAAGAGAACGTGGGTAAACGTTACTGCTGTCAGCAGAACGTGAAGTCAGTCAAAAGTCAGAATCTCGCTTATGTAAACCGATTATTTCCAAAATGTAAAACTTTGTCTCATTCTTAACTCTGGACCTAATGATTTAATAAGCTTTATGTTTTAGATGACATCACCTTCCATTCAGCAAGTGGAAACGATGATCATAGAGTGCCAAATGACAACAAAACAAAGACACTTTGTATTTACACTTTAATTCATCGGAGTAAATATGAAGCCTGTGGAGGATCTTGTAGCATGTTTTCTAAATACTGTCTTCAAATCACAGTGTAGCAAATCTCAGTCCGATTACAGTAACAGGTGTAGAAGCTTGCATACACAGCAGAAAACATAGTAATCAGGGGAAAAAAATATAAAAACAGACATATTTGGAAACACTGAAAAAACAACTAAATAAGACTAAATAATATTGTTAAAGACGTGCAGTGAGTTTATTATTGGCTGAATAATAATAATAATAATAATCAGGTCCAACTGTGGCCCTCAATGTGTCCCGAGAGAGAACAGCTCAAACGACCATGTGGCAGTTTTACTTATGGAACATACCATCACTGCTTGTATTAATATATCTGACATCATTTTGAAACATTGTTTCCATTTCATAATTTAGTCCCCAGAGTCTGGTGTTTCTTCCAACTTTAAAACGTTCCGTTCAGGGAATCTCTTGCTCGCCACATTACAGGTTTATTTTTTCTTTAAAAGATTTAATTAGTGTGAGTGCATCTATGTTTTTAACTGCAGTGAATATTGAAGGCAAACTCCAAAAGCCGCCAGGTGGCATTTACAAGAATATGCTTCAGTTTTCTGTTTTCTCTCTGTGAGAATGTCAAAACATTCTGAAGATCTCAGGAATGACATCACAAACAATTAACTGCGTTTAAAAAAAGAAAAGTTATGTTACTGAGCAAGTATCGCCTACTTAACCCGGCTGAAGGCACGATCATGATCGATGTCGGCTCACCCCACTGATGTGCACACAAATGAGCAAAAGTACAAAAAATAAAAGCATTCCTATTTATGCATTTGACATTCGACTGTTTGTTCTGCTCCCGATAGAAAATGCATCTACTTTATTTCACCATGAAGGTATCAAAGAAGAAGAGCACTATTAATCCTGTTCACTGTCACCCAGTTATTGAGTGGGCACTGTGTTTCTATTTTAACAGTGACCCTTGACTTTGACCCCAGTGACCCCATATACAATCCTAACCTTGCTTTGGTCATAAGCTATCTACCCATGAAGTTTGGTAAGTGTAGGCCACACGGTTCTCGAGTTATTGAGCGGACGCTTCAGTGGGCGCCGCCCGGACGCCACAGGTGTTCACATCTTTTGACAGGCGTATAAAAATCAATATGAACTAGCGAAAGTCAGAGGTTCCTGTTATTGCTCTTAACAGCTGTACTAACCGCAGACAGCTGCCGACCTCATGAACCTCGTGCTCTGACATTAAAGCAGCAGGTTTAATACTGACACCAGCAGAAAGAAGACTACAGGCAAAGCGGACACACTTTCACCAAAAACATGTTAATGTAGCAACCATAACCCTGACCACCTCCTCTGTCCACACACTAACATACTGTGGAAGAGGTAACACATTATAAAGTAATACTTCACTGCAATGATTGTCTGTAATGCCTCACTGTTCCTACATGTAGTAATCCAATTACAGTTACACCACTTTGGGAGGACAGAACAAATGGGACATAAATGGAAGAGCAGGCTGTAACTTTTTGTTACTAGTTAGAGTTCAAAGATGTTGTGTGTATTCTTCTTAGGAGGATAGTGATTGTTTTTTATGTATAATTAAAGTAGTGCATTAAGAAAAAAAACACACTAACAACCCCTACTCTGCTGACATACGTCAAGAATAATTGTAACAGTGCAGTTATAACAGTGTAACTACTAAAACCAGATAGTGTGAGGATCACTGGTAACCCAGAAAAATGTAACTATTTTAATAACATTATCAACATTTTTTTTAACATTTGATTACTTCTTGATTATCTAATCGGTGTCTTACTGGGCAGCAAAGTATACAATCTATACGTGAAACAACAAAAGAACCAATCAAACGGCACTCTAAGATATAAGTATATGCTGGTCAATGAATGGAGCCTGTCTAGATGCAGAGACAGCTCCTATAACCATCCAAACCTTCACAGTGTTGCACTAAAGTTTGTCCAAATGTATGCCATAAGAATACTTTCCAAAAAAATCTGGCAACAAGATCCAAACCAGCGGAAGGAATTATACATTAATTCTGCATCGAAGTTGTTTTAAAGGATATATTTGGATGTAACCCCTTTGATGGCCAATCTTTTTTGTTGAGTAACTAATTTAAAGTTACTGTCATCTGCTTCTATTACAGACACATTTAGCAGGCCATACAGATCAAATGATACAATTTAACATGTAACAAGACTCCAGAGCTCCGTCCTTAAAGCTCTGGCTGTCAGCTTCAACTGTTCCCCTTCTTTAACATCATCCTCTTGGGCTCGAGGTGTTTTGGCACCCCTGCTAAAATAAGGGATTTTCCTCGTCTTTGAACCCTGTTAACCGCAGGCGAGCAAAGTCTTCAAACACAATGTCGTCAGCCTGAGACGTGGTGCTGAAAAGAGGACAGAAATCTCATAGCACACCTTAACAAACGCACCGATTTTCAGCAGAAATTAGAGGCACATATCATTGCAGTTTCACTTGGGGTGTTTATGTTAATAAAACAGTAAGACTTATAAAAGGTGTACCACAATGTTCTATGTATACGCCTGATAATATTTGTACTGTATGTGCAGAACTGCCGTACATACACGTCATGATAAACACGAAAGAAAACAAGGAAAACTCATAACGTTCTCCAGAAATAACTGCATTTATATAACAGCAAAGACAGATTATGATGTTCTTGTGCAGAAGATGGAATCAAAGCACTGCCAGAAACTCAGGGCCCTGCACTACGAAGCAGGATTTTGGCTTATCCAGGTAACTTCAGGGTTAAACTTGAGTTTTCTATGAAGGTGCTTCACTTCTTACCAGGGTAAATCACTTTGGTAACTTATGCTGCAAACCTACCCACTCTATTTTTAGGATTTGGCTTAAAACTTTCCTTTATGATCAAGCTTATAGTTAGGGCTGGATCAGGTGACCCTGAACCCTCCCTTAGTTATGC
>JAVDPK010053677.1:0-20321 GCA_034780415.1 Cichlasoma orientale
ATAGATAGATAGATAGATAGATAGATAGATAGATAGATAGATAGATAGATAGATAGATAGATAGATAGATAGAGTGATATAAGTTAAGAGCCACCGAAGTAATTATAGATTTTGGAGTGAAATCATTTTCATAAACCATAGAGATAAGAATCATAAAATGCTTGCATTAAATGCATTTACAATCTATATACACTGTCCTTAGACCACTGCTGCTATAACAATCAACTAGTATGTGTATTATTCAAAAAAAAAAAGAAAGAAAGAAAGAAAAAGATGGTGGTTGAAAAATGTTTTTACTTCTATTAGAGACGTCTTTAGTCGCAAGTACATGGCCTATCTAATGCAGGAAATCCTAGAATAGATATATTATCAGTAGGTACCTATGAGGAAACTAATAACCTGACTCTGGCACAGGACAGGAAAATAGTTCTGAGACAAACTGTTATTCTTTTAATGTAAACAATATGATTTCAAATGCTAATAATTATGTAATTTTTTCTTTTTATTATTTACATGCTTTTTTTTGAAAGCAGATATATGCTAAAGCCTTGAATAAAACATACACTTCAGGAAACACACCCCCAAGCACAAACAAAGCATGTGCCATTGTGTTTTATGGTTGGGCCATGTTTAATTATTTACTCCTATCTTTCTCAGGCCATACTGGTGTTGATTACCACCTCACTGAGCTGCCTCCTCTCTTCAGCTCCACACCCAATCTAACTCTCATTTCTTTTAGAGATTGTGGTACATTTTCTGAGAGATTTAAAGCCTGCAGACCTTCTCCGGGTTCTATTCACAGTTGCACTATTCTGGATATAAACATGTCGGGGATGAATAGTGATCAGCTGCATCGCTCCACCTTGGGGATTTACTCGGTAAGAAACAGATACTTTGTGTGGGCAACGTACTTACATTAAACAAACTTGATTTGCTCTCAAGAGATTCTTCAGGGAACTGGGGCAAGTTTGGGAGAACATGGAAACATTTCTGGGTTACTGAGGTGGAAAACTCGCGATGAACATGATTTGAATTCACAAGGTCATTTTCAAATTCATGGAGCACTCCATTTCAGTCGATAACAGCAGAGATTTGAGTCTTAGGTCGTGTATGCGAGAGAGAGCCCGTGCTCATAAACACAAATTGAACTCAAAATTAATCGTATGGATTCCTCTTTAAGTGGGTCATACAGTTTTTCTGGCTATCAATATTCAAAAGAAGCTGTGATAAATGTGTGTGTGTGTCTTTGTTTTTGTAAACAGAGTTTGATGAACGAGTTCAACCCAAGTCTACAGAAACTGGTTTCACTGGGGAACAATTACGTCCAAGCTTTCAAGAGTAAGTACTGAAACAAAGAAACCCGGAGCTGCCAGGTATCTATTTGACTGTAGCTCATTCCAAAGTTCATATGCTTTGGGAATATCCTGGTGCTATTATAGTCTTAGTTATGGGCCTGTAATCAATGCTTACACAGGTTGTTATGACTACATTATCAGCAGATAAACAAGGCACCGCAACTATATTTGATTTCCATATAATGACACAGTGACAGGATATTGTTCAATACAGCATTATTAACCAAATGTTTTAAGTGTATGTTCTGCATATATGTTCTCTGCAAGTTCTCTAAGAAAGAGAAGAGCTCATTCCAGAGCCAGGAATAAACTCTGTCTTTTATCTCCTAATTACTCACATTATATTCACTACTCAGCCCACTGCAGTGCATTAATGTGAAGATCTTTAAAATGATGAAATGTAAATGATGTTCAGTATATTATATTAAATGTGTTTGTGTAGACAGTACAATTGCTGTGTCAAGAATTAATCAATAATAGTAGTGCTGCATCAACAGTCCTGCAGACATGAAAAATAGATTAAGATATGTCTCTTTGTCAACCACACAGGGGCTGTAAACTTCAGGTGTGTGTGTACAGAGTGGAGCCTGAACCTTATAGCATGTCATTGTGCTCTTACCAAGACCAGGAAGTGATAAAATTGGAACTTGTTAATTTTACTGATGC
The DNA here is from genome assembly GCA_034780415.1 of Cichlasoma orientale. Lineage (NCBI taxonomy): Eukaryota > Metazoa > Chordata > Actinopteri > Cichliformes > Cichlidae > Cichlasoma > Cichlasoma orientale. The sequence continues at coordinate 2,022 of JAVDPK010053677.1, forward strand.
AGTTTCACTTTATAAAATACAGAAAAATAAAGCACAATCACTGATGTTTCACTTTGAAGTCAGTTAGTCTCACAATCTCAGATAGTTTGTGTTGGATTGTTTTGCATTTGTTTTCCCACTGAAGGTCCAAAAGTCATACTTCTGTTGAGCCACTCAGCAATTTGATCAAGGTTTAGTTGGGGTTAAAAAACTGAGAGGTTATGGAGAGGGATTGGATATATTTCCATGACTACTGAAAGAAATTTGTGTATGAAACATTGCATTTCTATATCAATATGATTTAATATTTTCCATTTTCCTACATTTAACAGCTCTCTTTACCTGCTTTTGAAGTGCCATACCCAGAAAATGAATTGTGGCAAAGAAAAGCATCAAACAACAGCACCGTGTGTGTCTGTGTGTGTATGTATGTGTGTGTTTCAGCTCTCGCTGCGGCAAGTGATGCTTACTTCAGTGCGCTTTCAAAGATTGGGGAGAAAGCTTTCCACACAGTGTCTTCACGCTCCATAGGTATGTGAGAATGCACAGCTGCTTTTCACGAAGTCACGAGTGGAAACGTAAGGACTTTGTTTTTGCACCTCACCAGGATATGAGCAGTTTGTCTTTGATGTATTTATGGTCATTTATTAAACATATTAAAGCATGTTTTCCCGTATCACAAGGACCACAGTTTTCCCTGAGGCAGCATTTTATTACACTCATAATTGCTATGCATACATAATGCGTGTATGTGATTAGCATACTCTTTGATGTGTGTGTTAAACATACTGTTTGAAATTGAAGGCATGCATTTCACAGCATTTATATCAGTCAGTCCCTGTGAGGACTGAGAGATTTAGCTTAGACTCACCTAATGTTTGTATTGGGCTCAAATCAAGTCAGGCTGAAGAATGTGGCAGAACTTTCAGCTTTAATTCATAATTCATAACAACTGGATGGTTCGAAACTAAATTAATATATGTTTCATTGAGTTTTTATGTAAGTTAAGAATGTTGGCAGATGGGTGTCAGATGTCAGTGGGGGACATGAATAATAGATGAAGACAGGCTGCGGGCCACGCTCCGCTCACTTAACTGCTAAATGTCAGCGGTATGACAGTTTAAACAGTTGGAGTTGAAGACCTTGTACGAACTGGATCATTAGTCTACTCTTACTGTACACTGTACAGTGATATAGTCTGCAAGCATTTCAGGAACAGTGACAGCCAAGCTGAATAAGTCTAGCATTTCCAGAATATGGTGCAATATTTCAGTATGGTAGAAACTGATGATGGAACTGGGTTAGAGCTCTTATCAGTGTTTAGGACAGTCCCCTGCCCCTCACTCCAATAAATGCTGACAGCAGGAGCTGGCCTTAGAGATCTTCCAAGAAGTAATTGTGAAACTTTCAGGGTGCTATTGAGCAACCAGGGTTAGAATAGTGATTACACAGAGATTCATTAAACTGGAGGTGAAGGGGTTGTAAAATCAATTCAGCATTATAACAAGGAAACCGTAAACAGATACAGTGCTGTGAAAAAGTAATGAAGGCGAATGTCCAGCCATCAGTTCGTGCCCTGATGCTCAACCCCTCTTTAGGTTATGCAGCAGGACAATGAAACACACCATCTGCACCTCTGAATGGCTAAAAACAAACAAACAAAATGAAGGTTTTGGGGTGGTTTGGTCAAAGTTCAGACTTAATTGAGATACTTTGATATGACCTAAAACAGGCCATTCATGCTGAAAAGCCCCGCTATGTGGCTGTGAAGAAGAGTGAGCCAGAATTCCTCCACAGCGGCGTGAAAGACTCATTGCCAGTCATCACAAATGCTTGATTGCAGTTCTTGCTGCCAACCAGTTTTTAGGTTTAGGGGACAATTACTTTCTCACACAGGGTCAGGTAGGTTTGGATAGCTTTGACCTTAAAAAAATGAAATCATCAGTTTAAAACTGCATGTTGTATTATCTTTGTCTCATACGAAAAATTTGTTTGAGGATATGAAACATTTAAGTGTGGCAAATGTGCAAAAAAATAAATAAATAAATAAGAAAACAGGAAGGGGACAAATACTTTTTCACAGCACTGTTGCTGTGTTTTATAAATCCAGTTTCCTTGCTGCTGTACTGTATCAGCGTTACTACAGCCTTAAGCTCCTCTTTATGGACTCGCTTTGAAATCACTATTATAACATTTGTTGCCCTGTAATGGCAGTTTCATAATTATCTCGAGTGAAAGTCCGACTGCTGCTGCCAACATTTATAGTTTCTGGAATGGCTAACTCCTTCACAAGTCTTTATTCTAGTCTGTATTCACAACTGGAAATGGTCCAAAACACAGCCAAAGCCATTACCCTGGCTTCAGTCCATCAGCTATGCAACACTTTGGTTAATATTTGCTATGTTTTGAAGGTACTTAGAAATAAATTTCCTTGACTAGAATCGTGGTATTACCTGCACCTGGATGGAAACTTTTGATCTGAGTTGATAAGAAAAATAAGGATGATTGTACAGAAGTTTTTACTTCTAATCTAAACTAGCATTGTAGTGTATCATGCAGCTAGATTAGGACTGGGTTGGGACATGGTTTAGAAATTACTTTGTGGGGCCAATAAACACAAAACGGTGAAACTGGAAACTGGAAAACAGCTTCTTGACTCAAATGTACTGAAACAAGGGTGTTTGAGGTCATTAAAAGATGCCAGTCGCAATTTGCTTGTTCACAGGTTTGACCAAAAGCTGGATACATTAGAGTGGAGCAACACTACGCTGAAATCATAAGCTGACTTTAGACTAATGACAGTCAGCTCTTATATTAGCAACAAGAGGAAGAACTGTATTTGACTTAAGGGGTTAACACAGAAGTACAAATTTATAATTTCATGTTTTTTTTCTAGAAAGATATATATTTATAATGTGAAATGTGCTCGTCTTTAAGGAGATGTCCTGATTCAGATTTCTGAGCGCCAGCGAAGACTCACCTTAGAACTAGAGGGAGTGGTAAGTTACATATTAGTACACACTCACTGCCCAACACAGTGACTGACTATGAACATTCACAGTTTCTCGATTTTTTTATGTTTTTAGGGTAATTTGATTTTCTCTGTCTCTTTCCAGTTCCATTGGTTTAGTATGGAGGTTCTTGAGGCCATGAGCAATAACATCCGACTAGACAGAGATTACTTATCGGTGAGTGAGAGCGAAACAGGAGCACAAGATCAGAAGAGACTCTTACAGTAGGTTAACTGCAGGGTATGATAGGATTGGGTAAAGTGAACCTCTTGTGATTTTCCTCTTATATACTCTTACAATGGTCGATACTCGTACTAAACATGGCCAAAGCTTCAAATAATGAGGCAAAAGCTCAGACTTCAGACTGCTCTAAATGCTCAGTTTCTCTGCTCTTGGATCTGTATGATGTCAGAGTGAGCAGATATCCTTAATATGGTCATCTAAGGGACCAGTGTCTGGCTGTGAGCAGAGAAGCCCAACAAACCTTCTGTTTGTGAGGGGCAGCCAATCAGAAGAAAGCTGGTTTGAGGGCAGTGTAGCTGTAAAAGCTGAGGAACTAAAACAGCTTGTTTCAGACAGTGAATTCATTGAGGGGGGGGGGGGCGCACCATAGCCCAGTATAAAAGAATAAGGGCTTATTTTGAACTGTGACTCATACAAAGTTACTCTAGCTGAGTTCCAAAATAAAATAAAATATGAAGCTGGAAAGTAATAGAATTGTAGAATATACAAATAGAGCTTCATCTCAGATCCATTTTATTGGTAATTGTATCTGGATGATTGAGATGATTTTACACAGGTATGATATGCATTCTCATACAGAACAGTAGAGAGACATATGAGATGGAACTCCACAACCAGGCAGCAGCTCTGGAGAGACTGAGGAGGAGAAGCAGCCAGGTTAGTGTTCTTCTTTCCGGTACTCTTTCAGCACACTGGAGGGAAATTCAGCTCTGCTGCTTGTGTATGTGTCCTTGTACAGTTTTCTGTATCTATGTTCTATCAATTAGGCATATCCTCAGGGTGGTGGCAATGTGGAATATGTGGAATTCCTCAAGGACAGCTATAGCCAGGCTCTGCAGGAGGAAGAGAGGAGATACCGCTTCCTGGCTGAGAAGCACTGTGGCGTGACACAGTCCATCGCCAAACTCATGAATAAGGTATACAACTTACTTCAAATAGCATGTGTAAATCCAATATTTATAGCTTACTTTGACTTATTAACTGGAGGTGCCTGGCAGATTAGGTTTGTCATACAAACCTTAATAACGAATCTCAGACAAACATGAGATAAGCTTAAAAGAGAAAATATAAGATAAAAGAAACTTTATCATTCCTCAGAGTGAAGTCATCCTCTTTTATAACAGTGTGCAGCAACTTTAAGGTACAAGTACAGGTCTGGACTCACTTTTTATGACATCATTCTACTGACATTTAAAAAAATTTAATTAGATTGTTATGACACCCTTTGAAACTCTTTTACTAGTTAAAAACAATGTGTTCATTTATGTTGGTTGAACTTATGAGAGTGGACTACAATGGGAACAGGTAAATAGCAGCCACTCAACAAAATTTGGCCTTGCAAGATATTAAATATGACCTCATAGCAACTAATCATGACATCATGCATCATTTACTTATAAATTTCTCCTGCCAGGAGCAATTTCTATAACATTTCATATATATAGGATATCAAATAGCCACTTGTATAATACTGTGTAGCTCCTTCTTGCACTGCTGTTATGGGCGCAACCGGGAAAACATAAAGGTTCTTATCTCTTATCTCAGTGACGTAAGAGATAAAGCGGATGCTACACCCGAGTTTCAGTTTGCCAGCAAATGTTCTTTTACTTAAACAGAAAGGAAAATAAACTAAAGGTCTGGAGGCCTGGCAAATAAAAGGAGAAAAAGGTATAAGGAGCCTGAGTCACTGGACCATCCATCCCAAAAGTAAAAAGCAGGGATGTGAAGATGGCAGAGAACACCTTCATAGCACCCTCATTTTGTGAGACATAGAGACCCTTTTCCTGGCCTCCTTTAAATAGGGGCAGGGAAATGATCAATTAGTCTACCTGGCACACCTGAGGAAGAGAGAGGAGATTAACAAGAGAGGAGAGAGAGTGGAGCAGAAGAGAAGAAAGAAGGAAAGAGGAAACAAACACAAGTGGAAAGGAGCATAACAGCCACCAAAGCAGCTCTTTTTTGTTAATAGCCTGTCATGTCTGGCAGTTTTCACAAATGGAATCATGATCCGAATGCATTATTGTACCAAACATATTTGCTTTTGCAAGAAGAGCTCTTTAAGTTCTCTGTAGGCTACTCAGCCACCAAAGCAGCTTTAAAATGATGGCCCATGGACTGTCCTGTGGTTTAGTGGCATCAGGGTGTTGGCATGTGGATCCTTCAGGTCTTGTGGGTTACTTGGTTTGGCCTATGTGGAGCAGACTCATTGCAGCTGATGGAATTTTGATCCGGAGATTTTGTTGTTTGGATCGGGGGTTCCAATAGTCCATTTTGCTTAGGGAGGTTCCTAACTGAGTGAAGCGACCCAGAAATATCTGCGTGCTCACCATAATAAGAACTGTTCCAATTCTCCACATACAGTACTTGGAAAGGAGCTCCAGTGTTTCCTTTATCATACCCTTCAGCACAGGATACACTGGGACCAGCCTTTATGATAGGAGAGAAGTAAATGCCATCCCATAACTGTCCGACCATTCGTGAAAATCATCAACAAAACTGACGACGTAATTATAAATCTTGTGTAGATTTCATGCCATAACCTGCTAATAGTTGTTGAATTTTCATCAGATTGTTAAACATACAGTTGAACTGTGAAGAAATCTGCTTCTTACCCAGTCGTTCCCTTGCATGAACATCGATTAATATCACCTCTCCAAATCAAGATTATGAGCTATATTAATTAATCAAAGTGCTTTAAAAGTTCTGTAAAATTCAGTTTGATTTAATAATGTTCTTCGTTGTATTGCAGCATTTAGGACTGTTGGGTCAGCTGGGATATGTGATGAATTTATACACAAGCCAGCAGATCCATTGAGGGAGTGTGAGGGAGAACGATGTAGGCCTACTAACCAAACTACTACAATGTAAGCTCAGGGTTTATGAGTGTGTTTCTCTGAAACCAGTGCGGCACTTTAGATCAATGAGAGGAGGCTGAGGGATATAAGGGGTGACTCTTGTGATAGAAACTGCTGGGCACTGCGCATGAGGTGTTGAGGACTGAGACTCAGGTGGACCACAGGATTTATCCAGAGGAGCGCTGCAATATTACAAACTATTCCACCATATATACCTGAAATCTGTGTGTAACAGCTAACCTGTAGGATGTGCAGAGGAACATCAAACTTCATTTGCCATCAGATTACGAGCTGTCCCTGCGCTAATGAATTTTACTGTGCAAAATGCACCCCTTGCCCTTTTTTGCCCAGCACACTGCAACAGTCACACATTAATCTAACTCACTCGCATAGTCCCATTAATCTAGTAGCTTTTTAACATTAGAAGCCTTTGCTCGGTTGCTGACCCTTAGTGAATCTTTCTTCTTTGAAATTCCAGTCTTTGTAATGAAGGGATATTTTTCACAGCTTGCTCTGGTTTGTATGACCTGCATAAAACAACAGGGTGAGAACACATTGTGGTGAAGTAAGATATGCATTTTGAAGTCCACTTTCTGCACACTGAGGTTTCAACACTGATGAATTTGATGTGACACTGTTTGAGGAGAAGGTCATTTAGATTCTCAGCTAACAGCTCTTCTCTTTTCCTAAGTCCTTATCAATTCTCCTACCCACCTTTCCTGGTGCATTTGTCTGCTGATGGAGGCTGCTGTTGTAGGGAAATGCAACTGTCATGGTGGGGTGTACTATATCTGCAACATAGACTGTACAGTAGACAGTTGTAGTGACTGTGGACTTTCATATTGAAACCTTGAGTCTAGCATTTGGGGCATCAAAATCTTGACTTTTTGAAACTGGACGTTACAAGCTAGGAATCAGTCTGCCTGAGAAAATGAGGACACTGGACTACGGTAGTGAGCAGGCAATCACAAGGCATTCTCCAAAGCATACCCTGCATTAATATCTATTTTACTAAAAATGGGAGCACAGTTTACAAAATGAACATCACGCCATGGTAAAAAAAAGATTTGAAACTAACTATTGAAACCATAGACTGGTTAGAAAAGTGTTTTCTCAGTTCATCAGAAGTTATTTTTTTGTTTTCTCTTTTTGTGATGGGCTTACGTTCAAAAAGTTGCTCCTATCTGGCAGTTTTTGCCTGATGGGATGATTCCTCAAAAACCTTTAATGCCACAGCTTCAGCCTTTCTGAATGAAACAGATGTGAGTCTTGTAAGCAGAGTTATGTGGCAATCAAACAGAAATGCATGCTGATGACATATTTCTAAAACCAGACAAATAAAATTGTACTTTTATTTAACCATAATTTTAAAAAGCTGTTTATTTGAATACTATGTGTAATAGCGCCACTCTGACGATACATTTGTGTTAATTTTTCTCTTTTTGGCCAAATGAGCCTTAAAATAAGCTGCTGTGACCTAAGCTCCTGTGTTAATCCTCACTTACTAATGGGGAAAAAAATATTTATCTGCATGTTTGCGTGCATATGTGCGTGTGTGTGTGTGTGTGTTGATGTTGTGCTGCAGAATGCGGGAACTCTCCAGCAGAAATCTGCTGCCTGGACAGAAGAGGTCGACGCCACCAGACGACCTGAGGCCCACAGACCTGCTACTCTGGACAACAGTGTGAGTTCAGAGTGTGTACATGTCAGTGACTCACTCAGCAATTGAGTTATTTATGCAGGTATTGGAGCCACAATCACCCATGAAGCTTCCACAGCTCTGAGAATATGCAGCTGTGTGATGTATAATCCTGTCTTTGGGCGGGAGGGGTGGGGGACTGAATGAATCTCTTCAAAGTCTGTTTTGGGAAATTCTAAATTGAAAACCACTTGAAAGTTTAAAAATTGTATTGCTGAGCAGAACTGAATTCATGAGCCAAATATTAGATAAGAAATCCAATTGTGATAAAGCTACGAGTTATCTGCACTGAGGAATTCGTAATATCAGACCCAAGGCACATCAGGGGAAACATCAACATTTTTGTTACCAGAGTGCCCTCTGGTGGTTAGCACCTGCTTGATTGAAATCTTCAGAATGAATTAACACTTTGGTGCATGAGGCACAATTACAGAAAACCTTCTGAGGAGGATTAAACCTGTAACCTGAAAAATATGGCACACTGTTTTATCTGAATCATTTGAATATAGGCACACTATTATATGCACACTATACTGTCTTTGAGTATAAATTTAGACCACCAAAGATAATTCCACAAATTGAAACCACATTGTTCTTTGTATGACAGCTGCAGCGCATGTCAGACGCACACAGTACCTTACACACTATTCAAGTAAACAACAAAGATGCCCCCTGAGTTAAACCCTACCAGTCTGTTCCTCATTGGAAGGTGACAAGTCAGTGAACCACCATATCCCGCATCCTTTCATAATAACAATCAGAGGATTAGCATTGAGCCAGTGTTTGTTTTGGTCTGATGTGGGATTTATTGTTGTGTATAATAGAGGAAAGCCTGTGAGTCAGTTCAGGCAGATTTAAAAAAAAAAAAAAAAAAAAACAAAAAGGATCTATGTTTATACTTACCTTCGAAAAGAGCCACACTATTTCCCCCATGTTTCCCGTCTTTACGCCAACCTAAGGTGGCCGGCTACTCGCTGCAGAGTGCAATAAATCTTTTCATCTAACAGTCAGTGAGAAAGCAAATACACATATTTTCCTAAATGTGGAACTATTCCTTTAAGCTCAGACGAATTGCTTATTCCTGGCCTGCCACAGCTGCCATCAAAAATAAAGTGGCTTCACAGTAGTTTTATACAAACTCAACAATCAACAACTGTAATTTCAGAAATGCAACAATGAATCATTTCTGGGCAAAGAAGTCATAAAATACAAATGCTGTGAGTTTTTATGGCAAAAGGGACACAAAACTGCATAATACCAATTCCAAAAAAGTTGGGTGCTGTGTAACATGCACATAAAAACAGAATGCAATGATTTGCGAATCTCATAAATACAACATAGAAAACAAATAAAACGTTTAAACTGAGAAACAATTTTTAAGAAAAAATATTATCTTATATTGAATTTGAATTTCAGGAACATGTCTCAAAAGTTGGGACCGTGTCAACAAAAGGCTGGAAAAGTAAGTGGTGCTAAAAAGAAACAGCTGGAGGAACATTTTGGAGCTAATTTACTGACAACAGGTCAGTAACATGATCCGGTACAAAAAGAGCATCTTAGAGAGTTTCTCAGGAGTAAAACTGGGCAAAGGTTCACCAATCCGCAAAAAACTGTCTGTGTCTGTGAACACAGTTCAATATGTTGAACGGTTGTGAATAAAATGTGGATTTATGAAATTTGCAAATCATTGCATTCTGTTTTTATTTACATTTGACACAGTGTCCCGAGTCTTTTGGAACTGGGGTTGTAATTTGGCAGTCCAGCATGCACAACTGATGCAACAGTGAACACATCAATGAACATATCAACCACAACAAGTCAAAAAGCTCTCACATGAGCACAAAAACAACAACAACAAAAGAAACAAGAAAAATGAACATGATGTTATTGGTAGTGAAGATAACCTAGGAGAATTTGAAAGTATATATAAAATAAAATAAACATGAACTTTAGCCACACATGCAGAATTATGTCCACGTATCCCCATCCTGTCATCCTGCAGCTGTTGGATTAGTCAGGCTGACAAAATAACAAAATGAGCCTTTTTATTGGGATGATTGCAAAGTCCAAAGAACAACAAAGTCCAAAGAACAACAAAGTCCAAAAGGGAAACTGAAAACTGAAATGGATACAAAGAGCACGAGTTAAGGAATGGTTGTATTTGGGGGATAATGCACCAGATTAAAGGAAATGTTGTTTGTGCCTGAAATTCCAGCAGGTGTAAGTTTGTTTAGTCTGCTATTAGTTTACTGCTTGGTACAATGACAGCAGTAGTTCCTCGTGTTTGCCTGAATATTAAAATGACAATGGATTTGAATATTGTCTCAGTCTGTGCATGTAATACATTCATACAGGTGGGAATGAAGGAGGAGGAGATCAGAAGGAGCAGAGACGAGGCGCCTCTTGGCAAAATACCATCAAGAGGTGAGTGGTTGAGCTATAAAGGACTTAAATATTTTGTTTAAAAAAATACACTATTTCACACACACAGAATATAGACTTAAAAAGTACTTTTTTTGGTGTTCATGTTTTAAATGGACTGGTAGCAGAGACTGGCGCTTTCTTCCTACAAGCCTCAATCACCCATTCACATAAGCATCCACACAGTCACGCTCCATCAGGGAAAACTCTGGGTTCAGTATCTTGCCCACTTTGACATGCAGGGTGGAGGAGCCACCGACCTTCTGATTAGTCTACAACCCGCTCCTCCTCCTGAGCCACAGCCACCCCAAAAACCCCATTTCAGTGATTTAATGTTTAGATCCACTTAAAAATGAGTGTGTTCCTCTCATATTAATGCTCATCTGTTAAATATCCACAGCCCATCATTACTGTTGATCACCTCTTATTGTTTTTATTATTATAATCTTATCGTTTATTTACATCTACCAGATGTGTTACAATTTTTTTCAGCATTCTCTCACTGTTTATTGCTTTCATTATAATTTTGCACATGACGCACTTTCATGCCTCCTCATTTGTACTTTTGGCTGAAGAAAGTCTAATTATTTGGTTGCTTAGAGTAAAAATAGACACAGTAATGATGTATCAAAATGGAACATACACAAACGTAGTGAAATAGTAGGCCACAACCAGTGTTCAGTAGAAAAAATAACAAAAAAAAAAAAAAAAACAGCAACTTATTCAGTATAATTCACTGAATGAGCCTGCTGCTGAAACAAAAACATTATGGCTGGAGTAAGACATTTAGTAGCCTCCTAACCCTCTGAGTTATAACAGGGTCATAATGAATAAAGAAAAAAAATCTAGCCATTAATAGTCTTTAATTAATCATTTCACCAGAGATTCTTCTTTGCCAAGAAGGTTTATCAGCTCTGTTCTCTCTGTACTTCTGTGTTTCATTCGTCATTCCTCCAGCCCCGTCTCCAGAGGGAAGCGTTTTTCGCTTCGGAGCAGACTCAGCAGGAGGTGGTGGTGGTGGTGGAGGACGAGTCATGAGGGCCCGGGTGGCCCATCAGCCTGCTGGCTCCAACCCCACCTTGCTGCCCTTCACCAGGGGACAGATAATTACTGTGCTGGTCCAACAGCCCAGGAACGGCTGGCTGTTTGGACGTGCTGACAACAGCTCACGGTAAAAGATGGTACTTTGTGACTGCGTGACTGCATTTATGTACATGCCTAGACTGTCTTTGCCTGTCATCTGATTTAGACAATATCCAGTTATTTAATGGAGAAGTGACACGGATTGCAAATTAAAAAAACTTTTTACCATACTACAAAATAAATGGAGCACATCTAGACATATAGACAGGTCCTTCTAAGCCGTTCTAGCCCCGATGGTGCTGAGCTCAAATTTCCATTTAGAAATATGCCCCAAAAAGGCGTTCTTGGGCAGCAAAATCCAAGATAGTACAATGAATCTTAATTTGTTTACATAATTCTGCTACACACTGTATAACCACTTACCAAGATCGCCTATAAGCTACCTACAAACCTTTTATCGTAACATACAGTGTACATATTTTATTGTTCTACTGCTGTTTGTTGTGTAAATTCAACAAATTTGACATTTTCACATTTCGTGTTTTAGACAAAACTTGAGAAACAGTTCAGTCCTTAAAATTTGTATGAGCACTAATCTGATATGGTTAAGAAGAATCAGTTTCACAATGTCAGCAAACGAATGGATAGAAAAATACAGGAATAAAATACTTGTTAGCCTAAAAGAACAAATAATTTGGAAAAATGAAGACGGACAGAAACAAAGATCACAAGATTAAACATTTAGCCTACTCAGCACAGCTGCTAGGCTAAGGTAAAAGTTCCAACTGACATTACCCACACAGCTAGCATGGATAAAAACTACTAAAAGCACAATTCAGTTCTATTAAAATGCTCACAAATCTTTACCTGTTCCTATTTGTGCACCTCTAAGTCTTCACGACACTTAATCAGCGACTGTCTAACTTTCTGTCACCTCTGTTTTCAGTCAGGGATGGTTTCCAGCCTCATTTGTGGAAGCAGCGGATGATCTACCAATGTCACCTGTCCCCAGGTAATAAACATCCAATTAAATAAATTCAATAAGTGCGATTATCAGTGATTCTAGAGTTTGTTGGGGTCCTACCAAAAAATTATGTTGGAAGTTATGTTAAGTGTCTCTCTCTCGCAGTTAAGGCTAGACTAACTAGAATTTAGTTTTTTAGCATTATATTGAATTGTAATTATCTGCTCCATTCACCACTGTCTTCTTTTTTTTGTCTCCTTTTCCTCTTTTTTCTTATTATTTTTCTCTCCGTAAAGAATAATTCCTCTTCGTTTTTAGGCTTCACATTTAGGATTTAGTTGTTGCCATTAGAGTTCTTTAAACTCAATCATTTATGCCGCTTGCAGCTGGAGTGAGTGAAGTCAGGTGAGGCCCTTTCAGAGAGGTCAGGTCTCTCCCACTGTCACTGCAAACTGCTGTAGTTCAAAGTTTATCAGCCCTCGCCTTGCCTGGCGGCAAGCAGTGCTTCTTATGATCCAATACCATGTCACGTTAAATTGCATTTGTTACAGAAGTGGATTGCTATTTCATGGCAAAAGACAAAGTACCCCTCAGAATGGAAGTTAGATGCTCCACATTTGTTGTTTTTCAATCAATGTATCCATTCTTTCTGTGATAGCAGCAGGTAATAATAGATGGAAACTAAACCACATGCACACTGTTTTCCTTCAAACCTGATACAGAAAACATTATGTAGTTGCCCCGAGGCTGTCCCTATTGTTTTCGGGGCCAACATATTTAAAAGAGGGTCAGCAAGAAACTTAGGCCTGGAATAATCGGTGAACTATTTAAAATATTTGGGTGACCCATTGCTGTGGGGAAATTCAGCAAGAGCTGCTAAAGTAAAACTTTTTCAGTTTCAGTTGGACACACATCTTACCATAGCTGAATGGGAAAGTTATCAAATGCACCAAAACTAGGCATAAGTATCTCATGTGAAAACTCCATCCATCCATCCATCCATCCATCCATCCATCCATCCATCCATCCATCCATCCATCCATCCATCCATCCATCCAATAAGCAACAGAGATCAGGTGTCAAGTAAAAATGAGACATATTTCTTCAGCAAGCAAAAATAACTAATGGGACCTTTTGCCTAATTTCAGTAGAACCACTCACAGAAGCAACAGCAGCATGAGCAGCCAGCTCGACCAACCAGGAGTCAGCAGTCAGGGTGGGGCCGCACCCCCGCCTCCTCCACCACCACCACCGCAGTCTCCATCTTTGAATAAACATGCTAACATGCCACCAGTCGCACCAAGTCTCGACAAAAGGGCTATGTCTAATTCAGAAAAGAAGGTATGACAATCATTTATCAATAATCAGCAAGAGGGATATCAGTCAGTCCTCTAAAAATAGGAGAAATCTTGAGAAAACATTCATCCTACAGTCTTTGTAAAAGAGATTTAGGTTATGAGTTGTCATCTAATGGTCTTTGTTTTTAATCATTTAGTCATTATAGATCAGTAACTGATTGTACTAGCAGGCTGGTATCCACATTGGATTTAATGCATCTATAATTGCTGATAATCCTAAATTCTCATGTGCCCAATCACCATATGACCAAGCTTGCAACAATTGAATCTTTCCCGCAGTTGTGTGCATCACTTTCCTATAAATATGCGGTTCAGTAGTTAAAACCAAAGTTTTAACTACCAGGGAGCCCAAAGATCATTGTTATTGTTAACAAATATGTTAACTATCAATGAAACTATTAGTTATATTACTGGAAGCCCTTAATGTATTTGACATGCTTGTGGCCTCTGTTTTTAGTGTAAATTACAGCATTTAAACAGCGTTACTTTAAAAACTATCCGTGGAGTTCGGTCAGATCAGCCACAGAAGTGAATTTTAGTCACATTACAGACTGAGAGCGAGTGGGGGAGACCGAGTGAACATGAAAAGCTGCATGTAACTGCAAAATAATGGAGAAGATGAAGATCAGGAAGTGAGATGGAGCTTCTCAGTATTTGCAGACCTTTGCTTTAAATGTGTCATTTGCCCATCTGTCCAGCAGGGGCACTGTGGCAAGGTGCTGTTCTCAATGACACCGCATCCTTCTTTCTGGTGGATGCAGGGAGGAAGCTCCAGCTGCTGATATGAGCCAGGAGGTTGTGTGCATGTGTGTGTGTGTGTGTGTGTGTGCTCTTTTGCTCCTCTTTAGCACCCTGCAGTGGGTTTTGGGATAATGCCAAAAATTACCTTTTCTCTTTGATGCTATTCAGATCAGTTGATGCTCTGAATAGCATGTTTGCTTCAGAAAAATGCAGTTTGACAGGCAGGTGCTTCAAACATTTTTCTGTTTGTCTCTGCTTGTTCTCAGTTATTGTTGTTTTTACACTCTAGCTCTACTGTAAAAAAAAAAAAACCAAAAAAAACCTGTAAAATCTTGCAGTTTGTGTCAAGCGGACACACTGTGAAGTGTGTGTGGGGCAGCCTGGCACAGAACATCAATCAGCCCCTTGTGGGAGGACCAACTGAAAGCAGAAGGGCGAGCAGGTCGAGAGCTTGATCCTGCTGAGCTCCCATTAGTGCATGTGTCTTCATTTTGTCCTTTATAATGGTCCTCACTATATCATACTGCACCTTCATTATGTTTTTCTTTTTTGTTTTTTGACAGAGATCACAACTGAATGACGCCCGACCAGAACTCTTCCCAAGGTAAGAATAATAAAGCTGCAGATTTGCTTTCAAAGTGGAGGCAGGATGTTAAAATAGAAGCCTTTCATGTTCTCGTCTAGAAAAGCTAATGATATTTTTTGAAGTGCATCACGAACCCATTCAATCTGAGAGCAACAGCTGAGGGCAGTGATTGAAATGGCACAGAACTGCTTCCATTACAGTTCGAAGTGCATTTTAGTGGTGAAACCATTGCAGTTAGGAGCATTTGGAAAGCCATGACTCTCCTTCTCACTTCAGGTGAACAGTTTGCGAGTTGAGGTTTGTACAGTTTTTGAAATGCAATGCTCATTTCTCCGGTTATAACCTTCATATAACCCAACACTGCTAAGCTCAAAGACATTATTTTGGGTCAGAGCATTTTCTCATATTGGTTTTCCCCCACTCTGTTTTGTCTTTTTCTCATCTTCCAACTTTTATTTTCTTCTCCCTTCTCCCCTTATCTCCTTGTATATTGCAGGGGTACCAATCCGTTTGCCACAGTTAAGCTGAAGCCCACGTCCACCAATGACAGATCAGCTCCACGTCTATATCGCAGATGACATTGTGACCCTGAAATAAATGCTTTTATTAGGCTTAACAGTTCATGCTTGACCTTGGCAGTATATACGGTTAAAAGCTGAGTAAGCATATCGAGGTTGTTTTTCTCTCCTTTATTACTTTTGTCGCGCAAAATAGGAAAAAGAAGAAATAGATCTGAATAAGGATTTCACATATATATGTTTCAGATCTTTTAAAACCAAACATACACAATTAAACTGCTCTTGTTTTTTAATGTTAAACCTTGTGTTAAATGATTTGTGAAACAGTAAGAACGAATCACTGCAACATGAATGTTTCTGCAGCACAAACCAATATGTGCATTGATCAAACCAGGTCCTAAATCATCATTCCTCTTCTGTGATGTTTACGTCTTTCTGTCCAGAGATGTAAATGTTTTAACTTTTTTGGAAAGAATCATCACTGTCTGTGATATGTATATAATGTACAGCTGATTTTAGGAATCAGGGCTAAGACTGTGTCTTTATATCTCAGGGAGGGTGCTTGATGCCATGCAGCTGCTTTAATCATCTTTTTTTATGTTTTTATATCGCACCTCTGCCATTTTCCTCCACATGTTCAACGTGTGATATTAAGTCCATTGCTAAATATTAATTGTGCTTCAAATATACTTTAGAAAATGATGATATAACCGCAGGCACCTAATGTAATATTTCATGAAAATAGGATGATGTGTCTGAGATGGAATGTAGTGAATAATGTAATGTATTAAAGGATAATGTAATACCACCTTTATAGCATCATATTGTTACTTTAACAAGTGTGTTTCATTCCCAGCTTCACATCTGGCCTAGCCTCTGCAACTCAATGCAATTCACTACTTCTTTCATCTGTCATTCTGAGTAAACAGAGCGTGCTCTTTGGGTTTACTTTGCACATTTTAGGACAAATGAGCATCTACTGCAGCACTGTAGAAAATGAAACCTTAATGGTTTTAACAATATTAACCCTCATCCTACTGTACAGATACCTCAGAGGCACAGGCTTGTGTGAGCAACCAGATTGCATAATTCAGATTGCATAATTCTTTTTGCTTCCAACAAAGCTGCCTTTACGAACTGGAACAAGCATTCCGTGCTGTATGCACAAATAAGCAGATGTACAGCGCTGTGTAAAAGTCTTGAGCCAACTGTCATTTGTTTATGTTCAGCTTCTAAGGTTTTTTTTTTTCTTTTTCTTTTTTTAATTGGTCTTGAGTAATAGTTCTCCAGGTTGAAGGTCTTTCAAAGTCTTTCTTTGGAAATTCGCTGCTTTTTCCACTCATTTTCAATTCAATTCCATTTTATTTATATAGCGCCAAATCACAACAAACAGTCGCCTCAAGGCACTTTATATTGCAAGGTAAAGGCCCTACAATAATTACAGAGAAAACCCAACAGTCAAAACGACCCCCTATGAGCAAGCACTTGGCAACAGTGGGAAGGAAAAACTCCCTTTTAACAGGAAGAAACCTCCAGCGCAACCAGGCTCAGGGAGGGGCAGTCATCTGCCCGGTTGGTGCTGAGGGAGGGAGAAAGAAAAAGAAAGAGAAAGAGAAAGCATACCTGGATAGGAAAACACACAGTGGAACACAATCAGTCATGGATTGTCCACCCCAGAGCCCAGAACTCAACATTATTGAAGCAGTGTGGGATCATCTTGAATGAGAACAGAACAAAAGGCAGAAACATCCACAGAAGAGCTTTGAATGTCCTTCAAGAAGCCTGGAAAACTGTTCCTGAAGACTACTTAAAGAAATGAGAAGAAAGCTGCCTCAGAGATTTCAGACTGTGCTGAAGCATAAAGGTGATTATACCATGTTAACATCGTGGCACTTTATCACGTTATATAGAATTCCATTTCCACATATTTCTTTCCATAATTCCTGTGTTTTTGCCTTCCTTATGAATGGCACTGATCATAACAGTCTGTTGGAACAAGCACTGAGATTGTCTGAGCAGCACTGAGCTTAACGGTCTTGTGCCCGCTAAATAAAGCGATATCCTCCGAGCTTCAGATCTGTGTTTATTTGCTCGGGCAATAAAACGTTCTACTAAAGAAGATAAAGATTCGTGTGTTGCCTGTTTGGGTCCTCCACTGGGGATACTTAACCCAAATTGAACCTCGGTGTGAATCCAATTGTGCTAATAGCTCGGCAGCATGGTTTTCAAACTAGTATTCCACTTTTGAGTAGAGACTCTTTAACAAATGGAAGAATGTGGCCTTTATAACCTCCACTGAATTTACATTCATAATGTGGCCTGCAGCTCAAATTCTAGCAGAGGGAGGTTCCTCAATAATCCGTAATTGATCCGAGGTTTTGTTTATGCGACTGCGATTGTATGCTAAGAAATATTGACAAATCATACCGCATGATCATTTTACCCCCTTACACACAGTACTGTAGTTGTTTTTAAGTACAGCTCCATATACAATATTAGGTCTCTTTCAGCTGAGCTGCTTGATAAGGGGGAAAGTGACAGGGAATAGAGAAGGGGGGAAAGAAAGAAGGACAACGGGATTGAAAGTGTAAAATCAGATAAGAGTCACATCAAAGGAAGGAATTAACAGAAGAGACTTAGGGAGTCAGCCTTCTCGAGGCTTTGTTTTTTCCGCTTTATTTTGTTCTTTCACAGCTTGACTTCTTTCTTCTTTTGGTATGTCTTACAACAGCTCATTATCAGAGGAGAAAGGGATGGGTGGATGGCTAGACAGATAGATAGATAGATAGATAGATAGATAGATAGATAGATAGATAGATAGATAGATAGATAGATAGATAGA
>JAVDPK010053710.1:0-20315 GCA_034780415.1 Cichlasoma orientale
CACACACACACACACACACACACACACACACACACACACACACACACACACACACACACACACATGCACACACACAGTCTTACGTAGCCCATACTGATCTCTTGCACCATCCATTCTTCTCAGCTTGTTATTCTACTCTTTATTACCCCTCAGCGTCACACAGTTTTATTCTGTCTTGAGTTCTCATTATCTACTTGATGCTCCTGCTTCCCACTACATATTTTTAACCCCTCTAAATTCACCAGTCAGAATTAGGATTAACTCCCCCGATTGTGTTAAATGGAAAATAAAATCTATCTACAGTGTTTCTGTTCCACCTCTCTCCTCCCCGTCCCCTCGGTTGCCTGTCTTATGTTAAATTTCTTCATCCAGTAGCTTAATTTCTCTGCAGGATGGGTCCTTTCGGCCTGCTGCCGTGTGGAAAATAAATTGCTCTACAAAAGCCCAAGCAGCTCATGAAAAACCCACCTCTGCCCAGCTTAATCAATAGCAAAGACTCTAATTAAACGCTCCTTTGGTTTCATATGCTCATACACTTCAACCTGTAATTTTCTGTACATTTCGTGCACTTCGGCTAATCTTTTCCTGCTTTTCTCAGCAGGTCAGAATTAGATTTCATTTTTCACCCACTTGTCCATGCTTCTCCACCGCACCACAGAAGGTGAACCTCCACAAATGTCAAAGCCACTCTGGGTTTTGCGCTTGCTTGAGTCGATCATAGATTTAGAGCTCCCAATTATGTCAAAGTGCTTGAAAAAATATAATGAAATGCCATGTCACAAGGGACCCTGAACCTTACTTTTACCCATCATTTACACCTGTTAATTTCATTCAGTATATTTTTATGGAATTGTCCACATTGGCCTAGTCACATATCATAGCTCTTTTTCCTCGTCAAACAACAAAGCAGTGAGACTAAGAAGTTTATTCTTTAGCTCGTGGCAAAATATAAACTAGTCATGAAAATGCAGTATTTTTGTACATGCTAATGGACATGTATTGTCCTTGTTTTTCACAAGCAAGTTTAAAAATATGAGTTTTTAGCTGCATTTTAAAAGAAACCACAGAGTTCACAGATCTCAGGCTAAATGCGAGAGCGTTCCAGAAGCTGGGGGCCACTGTGGCTAAAGCTCTGTCTCCTTTGGTTCTCAGCCTTGTATGCTGCACAGCCAGCAGGGCCCAATTACAAGACCTCAGGAACCGGCTGAGGACATATGGATGTGAAAGTTCTCTGATGTGTGCTGGTGCTTGTCCATGTAGAGCTCTAAAATTCAAAACTAGGATCTTAAAGTCGACTCTAAAGTTGAGCCAGTGCAAATGAATTAGCAACGGTGTGACATGAGAACTTAGTTGTGTTCTGAACAACTTGCAGACACTCCAAGGAGGTTTTGTTGAGACAAGTAAACAATGAATTACACTAATCCAGATGTGATGAGATAAAGGCGTGAACAGCAATTTCTAATTCAGAATATGATATAATAGAACTAAACTTGAACCAGAGATTTAACACGATCATCCAAAGTGAAAGCAGAGTCAAAAATTACCCCAAAGTTCCTGATAGAGCATGTAGTAAATATGGCAAGGGGACCTAGATTTATCTTGGGCATAAATCTATCAGGGGAAGAAACAAGGACTTCTCTTTTCTCTTCATTAAGTTGAAGAAAATTGCCAGCCATCCCATTTTTAATAGAGTCCTGTAGTTTAGAAACATCTTGGGGCTTGAAAGAGATATACCTGAATGTCGTCTGCATAGCAGTGATAACAGATGTCCTTAAAAGTGCTCAAAATTTGCTGGAGAGGGAGCAGATATAGCAGAGGCAATAAAAACCCTCTAATGGAATGCCGTAGGCATGAAAAGATGAAGAGGACCTGAACTTAGAAGCAGCCACAGAAAAGGATCATTCAGAAAACTCTAAAATAAATGTTTTTCAATTTGATGCATGTTTTATCCTGAGGCCATAAATTTTTAGGCAGCCAAGAAAACAGACATTTTATAAACTGTAATTGTCTTTTAACCTTAGACTTTATATAAAAGATGGACATAACTGCCAATTACAACTATGTTTGACTGCAAATGAAGCAGCCATGCTCCAAATGATGCATGACTTTAAGTTTTCAAAAAATCCAAATGAGTGAGTTGGTACCTGGTAAAGTTGTTATTAAAGGAGATATTATCTGTGGAGACCAAAATGGTTCTTTGTACCAAGCTGTAATTATATTAATTTCATCTCTGAATTTGGGCATTGTAACATTGGAGTCCATACTGGCTGACTGCCTTTTGGAATATGCAACAAGTCAGAGGAGGTTGTCTCTCGATTTGAGCCATAACCAAGTGATGTAACCGAGTATTTCTGATTCCCAAACATAACCAAATGGCACATGAAAGTGAGAATAAACTATGAAAGAAAAAGCAGCTTAAGTGTAAATGTAACACGAATGAATAGATGACATTTTATGTGTATTTCATGATCTGCCACAAGACTGTGGTTTTAATCATGTATGTCATGTCATGCCAATTTTAGTGAGATCACTAAAAACCTTACAGTTTGCAGGCTGCACACTGGCTCTGACTGCTGTCAGGTAATAGCTTTGTAAAAATTGCCTTGTTGCCACAAAATCTCTTGAGATTTTTTTTTTAAACTTTGCATGCACCAGAGAGGTACTTGGCAGGTTTTTACAAAGGAACTGGTACAAAAAGGAATGTAAATATCACAAAGGTCAACACACAGCTTTCAAACTGACAGCTTTTCCTGGTTTAATGGCAGAGGATGATAGTCACTACAGAGACGGTGGCAAGTGTCATGATAAATTGTGTTACTGAATACTTCGGTATTTCTATAATCAAGACTTTAAGGTGGCAGACATGAAGCAGGACAGCTAAGGGATGATGGAGTATGTGATGATCACAAGGCATCCGAGAAAGACACCGGCCCAGAATATCACACTCAACTGGCACATCTGATATGTCTCCTGTGTGCAGCATCCCCACGCAGGAAAAATGTTACTTTCAATGATATAAGCAGCTGAAACTAAAGATCATTGGCTTGATCCTGTTCCCCTTCAAGACCTCTGACATCAGTGCTTGTGTCCACCTTTTTCAATCCTACTATATTAGTGCACTTAGTTGCACTAATCTTTGGCTTTCGCAGAGCAGATAAAACCTGATAAATGTTGGAGTGACTCTTTTGGCCTCAGCAGATTAATTACTGTTTAATCAGGGTTTAGTCGTTAACAGCTGTGGACATCTGCTCCTCATTTTTCAGCATAGACATGACAGTCACTTTCCCCTTGCATTTCACCCTTATCATCTTTATGGTCCCTCTCTCTCATTCATGCTCTCTTCCCTTTTCTGAAACCCCCCTTAATTTCCTGCCATCTCACACTTTTGAATGCACACATCTGTATATGAGTCGTGTGTGCAAATGTTTCATGCACAAATCAGTAATTTATCCATATTTTTGCACACAAATTTGTTTGTACTTTACGGACACATTTAGAATTGCCTCTGACCATGTGTACAAACAACTCAAGGCCTGGTTGTACTACTACTACTACTAATACCACTACTACTAATAATAATAATAATAAAGGTCATGTACAGATTTCCAAAACACTATAAGCCACAAAATGCTCAGAATTACAATTAAAACAGAAATTAAATTAAATTTGCATGTAAAAAGAAAGACTTTAACCTTTTAATTTAAAGATTTTAGTATTCCTCATCTTATCTTAAATGATCTCATCTTTCATTAATGGTGAATCATTGCTGGATGTCATCACTTACTGTCTAATTCCTGACACTTATCTCATGGATATTAATGAACCTGGATCTCATAATTTACACTTTTAAATTTTTTTCATTGCAGTGAGTTTCTCATCAAAAAATCTGCTGCTCCTTGTCCTTTTCCTGTTTTCTTCTTATTCTTGTTTACTGTTAGTCTTTTTTCATTTCAACTTTGATATCCAGGCTTTCTTTACTTGAGCCACAGTGAGTGTCTCAGGGGAAACGGCATTCCGAAACTCTGTCATTTCAGCCAGAGTTTTTCTTTTTTCATTTTTCCTTTTTTTTAACACCATTGTCACTCTGGTGGAACAATTTGGAGAGCTGTCCCTTTTATGGCTTCCTGTTTGGATACAATTGATTCAGTTTCTTAAGCTGAACTATCTCCTGCTTACAGTGCATTGGTATCATTTTCTCATTTCACCTGGAGGTAAACATTTTTCCTCATATAGAGAAATGGAGGTGTAACAGTATGCAGATGGTTTGCAGATTGAACCAGCCTATTGCTTCAGAATGATTCTGATTTATTAACATACACGTGGTGACTAAAGTAAAACAAAAAAGAGGCAGTTAGCCTTTCTCCAATGTTTTTAAAAAAACAAAACAAAACAAAAAACTGTTAAATGCCATTAACAGCACTTTCAAAGTTCACCATCATACATGCTGCATGCTTGGCTATTTGATTAATATACACCACAGGAAGGCAATGACTCTAAAACTACAACTTTTGTGGTCATGCACCTGTCAGTTTTTTTCTGCACAGCGTGGCTGATGCAGCTGTGTTGAAGACACAAGTGTATTTCAATAAGGAGAGATCATTAGGAAGAGGTTTTATTGATATACAGAATTCAGTTAAGCCATTTGGCAATTAGACTCCGACGGCCCATCGAAGCAGAATAGGGATTGGGGCAGGAACCCCCAGAGTCTAGTCGCTGGTGGTGGTGAAGATAAAGATGGAGGCTTGGATGGTGCACTGAGTGACTTGGGTGGGGTGGAGATGGGGAGGAGGTGGGTTGCACGAATGAGTCAGCAAGGAAGAACGACAGGTAAGCAGTGAGCAGAGTGTGTGCAGAGAGGAGACTGATAACAGAATGGTACTGGTGCTCAAATATATCATTTTTGGTATTTTACTCGCTCTGAAAAAATAAATTAAAAAATTCTCTTTAATAAGTCCACACTTTCCCATTTGAAACAAACTCCAGGTACTGGTACCAGTATCAGATCCAATGTAAAAGGTACCCAACTCTACTAAAGAGAGATTTTTCTAGATAATAATAATAATATATAATCTCTGACTATGAAAGCCAGATATCCTCAAAAGCTACAAACACCAGGTTTTTTTCATGTTATTCATCAGCCTCTTAATCAAAATGGCAAAATAACTCCAAGCAAACTGTATCAGAAAATTCCTTTAGGTGTTTGGTAATTGCTTTGGCCATCACACTGCAGAAATACATCTAGGTTTTAGATGCCTCATCCTAAAAATGCTACCTTGTACAGAGCTAATAAAAAAGTTCAAATAAAACCTGATATATTGTAGTTGGCTGCTTGAGCTTAATTAAAATCAGGATTAGCTAAGTCCCTATTTGTTGCTGTTTTTCTGTGTGCATGCTTTTTTTCCTCCCCTTCAGCAATCTGAGCTCTGCAGGGACACAAGTAGAGCTAACTCTGAAAGGTTTTGCCCGAAGATAAATTGGGTAACCTTCTTCTGTCATTAGTAATACCTTTTCCACTGGTGAACAGCAAGACAGAGCAGAGCATGGGGTGATGGAGGAAAGAGAAGGCAGGGGGGGAGTGGGGGAAGGGATGAGAGTCAGGAGTCAGCAGTAATTAGCCATGAAACAAAAGCCCACACGGCTCAGTTATGGCTTGAGTTTCACACCTTGAGCCATCTTTCTGTGCCTCTGAGGCACAGAGCTCAGCTGGGGCCACGACTGCTGCGAGAAGTCTGGCTGAAACTGAGAGCAGACCTGCAGCAGCCCTGTCCTGGCTCTGTCTTCACTCCATTATGCCGCCTACACACTTCTGTCTCAGTCTGGCCGATTGGCAGGGTAGTTTGTCTGGCTGACTTGTCATTTCTGTCTGGGGCACATGATTAGGGATCCCACCAGACTTGTGGATAGAAGCAACTTCATATCAGAAATGATGTAATTTCAACTTGCACACAAAATTTGTTGTGTAGTAAAGAAATAGTTCTTCATGCAGCATGTACCCTGTTTTCACATAAAGCCATTCTTTGTTTGTGTTGCTTTGCGCCTTCCTTACATATTTTGTGTAAAGACCAGGTAATTACCTACTGGCTCCAGCTTAATTTTCATACCTCTGTGGCTGGAGGATAAATACCGTATCTCTTAAACTCATCAAAGGAATTTCTTCAAATTTTGGCTGCAAACATTTACTTGGACTAAAGGATAAATGGATTAGATTTTGGTCAAGGTCAGTGCGACCTCGTGTGGGTCCCATTCTTGTGAAAGTAATATCCTCAAGCCAGGAGAAAATGTAATTACACAAACTTGGCATAAACGTTCTCTTTGGCTCAAGGAGGAACTGATTAGATTTTGGTGTTCAAAAGTCAAGGCCGCTATCACATCATTTCTTTTGTCTTTGCCATAACTGAAGCATAAATTCACTAATTACTACAAAATGTACAGTACGTGTCTAAGAGGATAAAAATAATGAAGTGATAATATTATAGGGTGGCATCTGCTGGTTGGGTGCTGGGTTTGTGTCCACTGGCCGACTGGGGCCTTTCTGTGTGGACATCCGTGGTCTCCCGTGCCTGCGTGGGTACTTCGGCTTCCACTGGCAGTCCAAAGACATGCATGCCGGGTTAACTGATGATTCCGAATTGGCTTTAGGCGTGAATGTGAGCATGAATGGTTGTCTGTCTCTCTGTGTTGGCGCTGGGACAGACTGGTGACCAGTCCAGGGTGTAGCTGAGACAGGATTCATCCCCCCCGTGGCCCTGAATTGGATACATTGAAGAAAATAGCTGGATGGATCGATAACATTATTTATCCAAAAGGTCAGCACCACTATAACACCATGATAATCCGCAAAAGAAAAACATGTTTCTGGCTGTTATTCATCACCATAACTCAAGAGCAAAGGGGAAGGTAATGACCATATTTCACATGTGAATTGATGACACTAATCTTTAAATTCCTTCAAAGTCTTTACTACTTGTATGGAGGGAGTCTGGACAGAGACGGATGCAAACTGCAACTGGACTGTCTGGCGGAGGTGTACAACCACAAGGCTGTAATTCCGCTCGCAGACATGAAGTCACATCAATCTCCTCATCTAACTCAATTTTGTGTCTGCTTCTGTCTTCCTGCACGTTTTAATGCATATTATAAACACTGCAATATTGGTGTTGCCAGGATATGAAGCATTAACAAGGGGAAAATAGGCTTGAGGTGGATTCTGTGGTTGAGAGCATAATTTAAATGTTGCTAAAGCACAAAGCTGGCAATTATCCCGTCTTCACCACCTTTTGATATATTGTAATTGCACCATTTAAACAAACAGCGGTGTGTGCAGATAATTTTTCTAATTTAGAGTCCGAATCCTGTTTGAAAATTTCTTCTTGGTCTTTAGGTGAGCCTTTTAAGAATGGGTACAGCATTAATTACGACTTCTAACTCCCTTAGAAATAACACATATCAGCGAATTTCTTTCAGTGCATTATAAATGTAAGAGTAATGTTTACTTTATCCTTTTTGTTAAAAAAAAATTGTGAATAACTAGTGGGAAAAAAACCAGAGTTAAATACTCCCTCTTTGCTTCTGAACATGAATCAAGGCTAGTAGCATTGCTACCAAATTAGCATTACACCAGAGGCACTGGTGCATCTATTAGTTTGCGCTTCCAGGTGTGCACTGAGCAAGCATTAGAACAATGCAGGTGCTGAAAATGCAATTGAGCGGCTTTTGCTTTCCTTCTCAAGATAAGATCCAAGCGGGGGGGTCAGCACAAGCGTCCCTCCCACCTCTGTGACTGCACTGATTTAAGGGAAAGGCCTGTGTTGACAGGCCCTTCATTAGAGTCTTTGTCCTGGAAGAGCTTAGTACATAATTAATGTCTCCATGATGGATTACATGGGTGGGTTGCGAACTGCAAAGAGGTCGGCAGAAAACAGAGAGGAATTGATGCAAGGCTATTTTCCCCCATCGAACACGCCTACTGTGTGCCCCTTCTGCACTGGCACCAAAATTGCTGATTAGAAAGTCACAATATTTACACCGCCGGTGTCTTAAGTACAGGTGCGAGTAAAAAAATTTACCCCCCGCGCCTTCACTTTCCTGTTTAATCGCTCGGTCCGCATGTGGGAATCGAAGGCTGCTGCAGCCCGACAAACGATCATCTTTATTGCGATTCTCTCAGGTGGGGCTTTGGGTGGGATGTTAACCATTAATCAAAGCCATTGTTAATGATGCAGAAAGCACTGTGGAAATTAAACCCCTTCTGTTCCTGTTTCTATATTATTGAGGTAATCCGCGTTTGAGCTGGGATGATGAAGACAGCGACTGTACTCAGAGTAAGATATCTTGTATTGCCTGTTTTTCCATTCATCAGAAAGAGACTGCACATTGATGTTAGCTCTGCAAATATTAGCCACCTACTATGCCTACTATGCGGTGGAGATCTTCTCCGTCACGTCATACAGCAACTCAAGTGTTCACTGTAATGATTTTAACATTTGACTTCCACATAGATTGCCAGGATGAACATCAATATGCTGACTTTCTTCACAACCTCCGGGCTGTTTTAATAAAACAAACTCAATCAGAACTAATTGCAACACATGCCTTTTTACATAAGATATCAAGTGGGCTCAAGTGGAATGGCATCTAATTGAAAGTGCAGCGTATGTTTGATCTCAGTGTTTTTCATGTAATACCGTCCCCGGGGAAACAAAGTGCAATATTTATCACCATTTCCAGGGTTTGTTCAGAAATACAGTTTAAATCTGAAAGAAAATGTGTTGCACCAGCTTGTCTTCGGGGGGGGGGGGGATATGAATCCAGTATCCTGAGCGCTCCTGATGCACGTCAGTCAGCTCCCATTTGGCATTTGGCAAGATTTCATTGGAAATAAATTTGTCTGTGTCCTGCCTGTGTTCAGCGCGCAGGCTTGTGCAGCAGCGGATGAAGTGACTCGCTCAATTATACATTTACTTAGACAAGTAATAAAGTGCTGCCACTCTCTGCCAAAGCTGTGGCTGATTATAGCGGCTGTACAAGCTGTTTTCCCAGCCTCCTGTTCCTCCCATCTCACTGATCAAGACATGCATCCCAAAGAGAGGCACACTTTTTTTGGTGCCGCTGCATCTCCCAACACTACGCTCACATGCTGTCAAAAGCCCCGCCTTCCTGCTTTTTTCTTTTTTTTCCCCTCCAATAAACAAGTGGGTTTTTTTTTCTTTCTTACATGGAGTTGTAATCTTCAGATACAGCATATAAGCTCATCTTCAGACATCATCACATCATGACATTATCAGTCCAACCTGTCTACAGGCGTGATGATGTTTCTTAGGACTACATGCTTTTATTTATTTATTTTTTCCCACCAGCCTTACAGATATTAGAAGAAAAACAAAACATCTGTCCATAAGTCTCTCATTTTTGTTATTTATTTATTTCGCTGTCATCAACATCGAAATAACTTCAAAAGACGTGATGCAATCACATTTGCTAGTTGTTTATGTCTGCCCTTTGATGAAAGCATGCTAAAGCTAACATGAAGCCAAAGCGTGTTTGATGCTGTGAAAAACCTGCTGTTTAGAAAGTGATAGAATGTCCCATTTATTTGCAAAGGGTAGCCACATAAAAGAGAATCGGTTATGAGCTACAGTATGAGGAGGCAACGGGGAAATCCTGAATGCGGTATGCACAAGATCACCGCTACATGCAGCATTTGTGATTTTAATTCATGTTGCTGTTTGTGGCTCAAAGTTTTTTTTTTTCTTCTTCTTTTGTCTGAAAAGGATGCAAACCTCCGGGGGTACTGCTGCCTTCATGTATTCACACTGACTGCACATGAACATATAACTGATATGCCTTCATTCTACCTTTACTAAGCCTTCTTCCTTTCCAAGCTCTCGCTAACGACCATAAGCTGTAAGATCCCCGGGGAAGCCGTGTCTTCTGCCTTGCTGCGACAGTGAGCCAGACTGACAGAATTTATGATTTGACGGCTCATGACTTATCCTTGGCTGGCGCATTTGGAAAACAGTGACAGGAAGAGATTATATCCTGAAGTTAACGCTCCACTAATTGGACATGCGTGCACGAGAGAGAGGGCTTCATTTAAAACCAATTAGACAACTTGATAGTCTTAAATTAGGCAGGGCCAGATCCAAGCTATGCTTATTTCCATTCGCTGTAACCTCACTCTCACACACAAGCGCCCACTTGCTCTCGCACTCACTTTGACACATGCTCTGCCTTGTGGCTAATAATTTAGCAACTATCACATGATCATGTACAGTTCCTGAAAGGTAGCAGCACTGGCAAAGCTTAGTTTTTTCCTAGCTGCTGAGTTGTGACTGGAGGATAACAATGGCTCTGCCAATTAACACCGCAGCGCTTCTGGGTGCATATGATTATTCATCGTGTCACCATAATGCGTCTTTATGAAAATGGATATCTAAAAACTCTGCACATGCGGTAAAAGTCATCTGCTTAGGCACATAGTGCCAAGATAACATCTGTGGAAGTGTCTTTATCACAGACTCAGTAATCCATAAAAGAGGCTACGCAAGCTGTTAGAAATAAACTGTGTTTTAAGAGGAATTTTTTTTTTTTTTTTTGGAATACTTCGGCAATATCTGTTTCACATTTGCAGCTAAGTGACAAGAGTTTAGATAAAAGATTCAGCTGTACAAAAGAACCGAGAGATATGTGGTTAAGTGGACGTATTCACTCAAACAGTCAATGCAAGTCCTTTCCTCGCCTCTGGTTTCCAGGGAAACCTCTCAGGTGTGTGTGTGTGTTTAAATGTAGGAGGGTATTAACACATGTGCAGCTGGCAGCATCTGCAAGTCCCCCCCCTTATAATTGTGAACGTTTGGCTGTGATCTACCCACTTTTAAGGGCTTTGTGAGGCAGGGTTGGGTGTGATCAGAATGGGAGTGTAGTGGTATAACAGACTTGATTTGACTGTCCTGCATCTGTGTGCACTCTAATGGCAACATGCATATCAGTGATCGGTATAAAACAAAGGATTTGAGGATTTTAAGTATATAATAGGGTCTTATCATGGAAAAACTGAATGGACAGGTGCAAATAATGACATTAAATTCAATGTGGTCTCTTCAGTTTTTACCCAATTTACAGTCTTGTTTAATATTATTGCCAATATCCATGTTTTTCTTCTAATGACAAGTCTATCAGATACAGAGCCCAGCAGTAGCCATAGTTACAGCTGAGCACATCGGTCTCTTTGTGCAGTCAGCTGTGAAACAAGCATACAGGGACCCTCTAGTGTAGAAGGTTAAACACCAGCATACTACAAAAACATAAAGTAACATACAACATCGGTCACTTGGTTCCAGCACGACACTTCATCTGCTGCTGTAGCCCATCAAGGTTTGACATGTTGTACATTCAGAGATGCTCCTCTGCATGCCTTGGCTGTAACGAGTGGTTATTTGCATTACTGATGTCTTCCTATCAGCTTGAAGCGGTTCTCCTCTGACCCCTGGCATCAACAGCCCAAAGAACTGCCGCTCGCTGGATGTTTTCTCTTTTTCAGTCAGGTCTCCATAAACCCTGGAGATGGTGTGAGGGAAGGTCTCAGCAGATCAGCAGTTTCTGAAATGCTCAACCACGCCACAGTCGAAGTCACTTAACCCCCCCCCATTCTGATACTCAGTTAATGATTTATATGTTTTCGCCAGGTAAGTCTTCTTCAAGCTCCTTACAATGATTTTGAGGTAGCGAATCACAAAGAACTACATGGATGAGACAAATGAGGCTGACAGCATGGAATGATTAGGAGATGAAACAATAAGTCGACACCCAGAGGAAATGTATTTTATATTAACATTGTGACTATGAAGCTTCAGCACTTGGCCAGACATCAAAGGGCAAACCTTTATGCTTTATCTCCTCTGTTCACACAAGGTGATGCTGACGTGCGTGGCCAATCGGATCAAGCGGATGCACTGATTTTGACTTGAGGGAAGAGCCGGAGTTACTCATGCGGATGGACTGATGCCATACTGCGAGAGCCGGCTGGTGGAGGTAGGCTGTGAGTCTCTCTCTGTCAGCAAGCAGAAGGGAGGCAGGAGGAAGTCAAGTCTAATGAGGGGAGACATTCCCGCGTCACATATCAAAGGACTGAAAGAGGCGATGAATCCACAACTTATGTACTGTACCCACTTCCTCGTGTGTCGCTCTCACGGCCATTTCTCTTTATGATGGAACATATTGAGAATCCCGATTTATGTTCTGAAAGTTCACTCAGTATGCATGTCGTTTCTGTGAGTAGCTGTCACGTCAGTCACATTAAAGTTTTAATCCATAAAGTTTCATTCTCGATTTAGTTACTCTTCATGTTACCGTGGTAACAGCAAGTGAGGTCTAATACAGAACTTCAAACACTCCTTCACCAGCTACCCTGCAATATTTAATCCTGATCTGCTGACTGAAAAGTGCAAAAAAAATTTTTTTTTACAGCTGTTTCTTATGCACTTGACGAACTTGACGTTTCTGGTGTTCACTGTGATTAGAAACACTTGGCTGCTTCACAGTCGATGCCACCCTGTGTTTGCCTGGTTATGAATATATATTTTATTAATTTACGTTCTTCGTTTCAGGCTAATAATTTTGTTTAAGTAAATTATGTAAATCAATTAAAGTGCCTGAATCTAAGTGGAAATTAATTGAATGGAGAAGTGAAAAAGTCACATGTAGGCTGTATGGGGACTGTTGGGGGAGTGACTGTAAGGATACGCTTATCCTCTGAGTCGTACTGAGACAGGTCACTCCAGTAGATGTTTTTGTTACAAGAAAGACTCAAGAAAAGGATTTAACCAATTGTGCGTTATGTTTTCGCTATTACAACGTGGCCATCAGAGAGAACACTGACATTCATTTCAGAAACTCTACAATAGGAGGATTAAAAATCTATAAGAATGTATGTTTGACTATGTCTATTCAAATCTTTCATGGACTGTACTCTAAGCTTAGCAGTAAATCTGCATTATGTTTGATCACTTCTCTCAGGTAATTTATGTTTGGCGGTAAGGCTCTGAGCTCCCCACCCTTTTATGTGTATATGTTTAAGGCGTAGGTGGGGGGGAGCAGCAGCAGCCCTCACAGAACAGGGCATGCATTAGTGGCATGAAAATGATGAAGCCAGAAATAGCATGGAAAGGAGTAGCTAGGTGCAGATGGGGTTGCAGAGTGGCCTGCAGAGGCAGCAGCAACTGGATGACATAGGATGACAGCAGGATTTGCTGGTTTGCATCAGCAACAATAATAAATGAGGCTGTTTAAAGTGAGATAAAGATTCATATTCATTTTCAATGTTTTGGGTGGTGTCTGGTTCTCAAGACCACATCATCCTCAGTTTTTTGTGGATCATGTGAACTTGTTGGCTTCATCAAGTTGCTGGGGTAGTTCTCAGTCAGAAAAGCGTGGAGTGAGCATCTCTGTGTTCGGAATGAGCCGCTGCCCCAGATGGAGGAATGTAAGTAGCTCAGGGTCTTGTTCAGGAGTGGAGCAGGTGATTGGCAGATGGATTGGCGTATCATCAGCACTAATGCAGACAATGTGCTGGTCTGTTGTGGTGAAGGGGGAGCTGAGTGTGAAAGCAAAACTGTTGATCTAGTTGAGCTAGGTCCTGCCCTCCCCTATGAGCACCTATGACTGAAAGAATGAACTTGTGAATACATACAGAGGAAAGGACCTTCCTCTGAAAGGTGGCTGTGCTCAGTCTTACAGATAGAGTGAGGAGCTCAGTCATTTGGGAGGGTCTTGGTATACAGCCGCTACTCCTCCACATCAAAAGGAGTCATTTGGGGTGGTTTGGGAATCTGCAAGGGTTGCTATTTGGAGTGCTAGCATCCTGGGATGCCTAATTGTTGGATAAAACAATTACATTTTACACCATAACACAAATTCATTATAGTTGATTCAGCCCAAATAGCCCACCTTTCTTCAAGAGGACAAAAGAGCACACAGCAACTGGTGAGGGGTGGCGATGAGTCAGCTTTGTGAGCTTGTTGCCAAGCAAAAATGGCAAGTTTAGTCAAAAAGGTCTGTTACTTGTGGAGCCCAGCATCACGCAGAATTTGCTTCAAATGTCATTGAAGAAGAAAAAAGCAAAACCTCTCAAGAAAGTTTGAATTAAAACCTGTGTACGCAGTAAAAATACTTCTCTCGTTTAATATTTTCTCTGCCTCTGAGTAACACAATCTCCTGCTCAGTGCGCTGGCAAAAAATTAGCAGCAAGGAGGCTAAGACTGGTGAGAGGACAGGTAGAATACCGGCATTCGAAAATAATTAAAGTAATTGCAGATTACTAGATAACAAATCCACACGCAGAGCATAAGCAGTAAATGGATTCCCACCCACGAACAGATGGAGATATGGAGCATGTCGATATCAAAATCTACAGCATAGAATTTAACTACAGCTTCATTTAACTGTTTAATCCACCAGTGAAAAGTGGGTTGATCTTGAGCAAAACAAAAAAAAAAACCTCCCCGGCTGAAGATGCAGGAAATGCATCATGCAAAACAATCCAAACTCCTAAAACATTGAGTCTATTAAGATACAGTAGACAGATAATTGTTCCTTTTGAGGAGCAGGGCCTGAATGAAGAACTTGAGAGTAATGAATTATTTCAAATTTAGACACTTCATTTAGTCATAATTACAGACCTCTTCAGTCTATGGGCTTTACGTTAACTGAAAGCAACAGTCCACTGTGTGGGATGGATAGAGCATTTCTTATGTGTTTGTCTGAGAGCTCTGTAGCGCTTTAAGGTTGTTGTTTTGTTGAATCCCCTCCCCTCTCCCTTTGTGGCATTCTGTCAGAGCCAGCCCGGTGACTTTTCAGGCAGCTGAACTTGGGGACCTTTCAGTGTCAACCTCTGTTGTCATTTCTGACTGCTACAGCCCAGACAATGATGCACTCGCAGTGTAGGGGGGAAAATGATGTACAGCCAACCTCAAGGTCTGCCTGACTCAAAGTTGTTTTTTTGGCTGCTCCATCAAACATTGTTTTGCTGCCACAGAATATCTCT
This sequence comes from Cichlasoma orientale, assembly GCA_034780415.1. Taxonomy (NCBI): domain Eukaryota; kingdom Metazoa; phylum Chordata; class Actinopteri; order Cichliformes; family Cichlidae; genus Cichlasoma; species Cichlasoma orientale. Next base: position 15,041 of record JAVDPK010053710.1, read on the forward strand.
CCCTTTGCTTTGATGAAAAGGGAAAATGGGATTCCACGAATGTCCTCACAAACAGAGAAGTTAGACAAAAATGTAGCGTGTGACATTTGCAGTTAATTCATAAAGCTGAGGCGAATGTGTGGACTGAATGAAATAATTGCATTCGGTTTCAAAAATAATCCCAAATTGGACTTTTTATGCCAACTCAAGAATGACCGGGCCTAAATAAATGAAAAATCATTGCTATAGTTCATCATATTCCACTTTGTGAGTTCCACTGTGGACTGTTAAAAGCCCCAGACAGAATCAAATAGGCTTGGTCCCCGAGGGAGTGTATAACTGCACACATCTTATCCATAAATCAGCTATGTACGGCCAACGCGAGGTGACGGAGGCAGTTGTATAGGGGCCTCAGCTGGATCGCATGCCTGCTGCAAGGAAATGGATCTGTCGGAGGAGCTGTGAAATAGTGCGGTGGCTGCGTCACTCACAGCTCTGCTCCTTGATTTCATTATCATAAAGGAACAAAATTTGTGTCCGTGCGTCTGTGTGTAATGCCGCATACAGGCAACAGGTGCAGCTGAAACAATTTCCAATTTGTGTCTCTTTGAGATTCAGAATGCGTCTTTAGGATTCAGTCCCGCACACCTGTTTGCCTCAAACTACCACTTCAATGAGAAATATCTAATTGGCTGTGAGAGATTACACTCTTTTTAGGACTACTCAACCTAGCTAAAGTCTGCATCTGCTAGAGACAGACAACTGTCACTGCTGAACCTGTTACCCAACTTACATTCACTTCTGTAAGTGTCGGGTGCTGCATCGCTGCCTATAACCATGTTCTCCTTATTGATTTTAGTCTGGCTGTAACCTCATATCAGGGCTTTGCAAAGTTCTCTGCTGCATTAAGTCTCGGTCCTAATTGAAGCCTCCCAGAGGCTAACTGGCTCGATTGCTCCGCCATGTCAAAAAGCATCAGTCAGTTAAATGAGGCTGGGAGATGGAGCGCCGTTATTGCTGCTACTGCTGCTGCCTGCAGGCTATGACCTTGTGGTGAGACTGAGCTTGAAATGTCTCCTCTAAACTTGCAGCTTCCCTGAAACATGTAAGTTTGATTGTTAACTGGTTATCAAACGTGTGTGTGTGTGCGCACGGGCATTGGCGTTCATTCACATGATTTAGGCATGTGCACGATCATGTACGTGTGATCTTGTACGCAGCTGTCAGAGGCCCAAGGCTGAGGGGGGAAATGAATAACAGTTGTACTCAGTGGCTGGTGATCCTAGATAATATCCTCTCCAAGAGTCATCCTGGACTGCCGGGGATGGACTACTACTAATGTCAGTGGTGTTGTTGGGCTGTTGTTGATTACAGATATACTCCAGCTTGAGTCCATAAAATAACAACAAAATCCTGCTGTACTTATGCTCAGCTGGGAGCTGCTTAGTCCTAGAAAAATTCAACAACAACTGTATGGTAATGATGGGTGAGAGTTCACAACCCAACTCTGCTACAGAGAGAGGGGGCTTACACTGAGAGATTCATTTGGCAGTACTTTGGATGGCGGTCATTAGATGGCAAAACTGTGCCTTAACTGCACTGAATGAATAATGAGTTGGCTGGTGGGAAGAGCTTCGTGTACTGCAAGCTGAGGAATAGGAAACTGTTGGTCAGTGGTTTTCGCACTCAGGGTGTTGAATGTCGATTTGGTATAACTTTAGTAATGCGTAGGTCAGTACTGTGCATCTTTTAAAAGTCATGGCTATGTTTTGTGCTTTTTGTTCAGTGGATGGGCCAGTTAAAATAAGTCATTTGAATCTGTGTGATTTTTGCCCAGTTTTCTCAGCGCTAACAAGCGTATGCAGCATGTCTACACAATGCTTTTCAAAAGCAACATGTATTTTTTCCCTATCCTTTTGCTCTCAAGCAGCACCCTGGCGCACCTTTCATGTCGGTTAGTGCCAGCGAGGTGAAGGTGAACTAGTGAATGGCTTCAAACTGACTTCACTACCTCTTCACCTCGGTGTAGAGTCACCTCTCAGTATTGAGGTGCAGAGGTGGACGCGGTGCAGTTTCTCAAGTACCCATTCACACATAGTGGCAACTGGTGTAAAAACCCATGCGCTGCTATTGAATCAGCATTAGCCAGTGGGCTGTTCTTGGCTGTGGTGTGCAGAATAGGCAGTGCTGTGATATGGAAGGCGAGCAGAATAAACAAACTGGTTTTAAAAAAAGAGTCTGGCTGCTACAGCCTGAAGGCAGTAGCAGGGCAGAGGGCTCAAACTAAACTGAATTCTGTCCTACAAAAAGCCACTCAACCCTTCTATGGTGAGCTGATGTGGTTGACAGAGCATCTCCAGCCTCTGGCTTTTACCCCTAAGGTGCAACATGAAATGCTTTAGGGATTCTGTTGTGCCAACAGACATTAAACTGCACAATACCTGTGTGAATAGCCCCACTCGTAGTCACCGGGGATGGTGCTGAGCCAGGACACTTCTACTTACTGTATAAAAACGTATGCTCTGAATTTGTTTGTTTTGCATGGGTTGCAGAGTTTATGTGTAACTGGTCATATAAAAGAGGGCCGTTACGATACTGGTGAGTACTGCTGTGTCTAGCAGGTCACACCTGCGTGAGTATCCCTACTTTGGAATCCAGTCCTTTTCTTTTGAAAGGACTGTACTCGAATAGATTTAAAAATTCACCAACTTTCCTTTGCGTGCTCCTAACTCCTACATGCTCATATCCTTTAAAGCTCCATTTTTTGCTTGCAGTTAATCATTTAGTTTGGTCAAGGTTAAATTGTCCATTGAAGATCCCTGAATTTATCCCTATCTAGATATTCCTGTGTTTGAGTGTAATAGCTATCCAATTGGTACCATATACCAAGTTTGCTGCCTTTAAAGAAAGAAAATAAATTCCTGGTTCCATTCACCCCATAACTGCAGAGCTGCCCTGGACAGTAAAGGTTTTTCCCACCTTGATTATTGCATCTCTCAGTCCTCCCAAGGCCGTCTTCAGTTGGCCCAGAACACAGCAGCTAGGCTGCTAACAAAAACTAGCCAGCGCTTGCACATCACCCCTGTTCTTGCTCCCTTCACCGGCTTCCAGTGAAATCCAGAATCCACTTTAAACTTCCTGCTTATATAGCAGAGCTACTGAGACCTTTTAACAGCAGTCGGTCTCTCAGGTCATCTGATCGAGGTCTCTTAACTGTTCTACACTCTTATTTTAAATCCAGAGTACTACAGGATATCGGTGCTATAAACTGTTTGTTTATTTTAGGAGAAAAGGCAGCCTGGCAGCCCATCCAGGCTTTCATTCTCTTTTTAATTATACTGTCATCAATTTTAACATTTAATATGCTAACTGAGGCCCGTAGAGCCTGAGAGGTTTATCTGAACATTGCACAATCACACCTTGGGATGGATCTGCTGGGACGTCCACTCCAGGGTAGACTGGGGCGTTAACGCACACCTGAATGCTCCAGACCAGCAAACTGCACAAACCTCTGCTTTCGTAGAGGTGCTCGCACTTGCTGATGACTTTTTTTTTTCATGATTACGTGAAGCAGGATCCTCACTCACAGTTAAGTCCCCAGGCACACAGAAACAGTCCTTTGCTTTACATCTATTCAGATACTGCAAAGCAGTTTGATGGCATAATAATTAATGCTCTTGTGTAGCTGTTGAGTGATAGACAGCCATGCCTTCCATTACTCACTGAAACTCAGAAGAATCTGACTAATGTGTAGGTTGTCACTATTTAAAATTCTGTTCAAATAAGGATCTTTATAAATTATACCCCTAATGAATAATACGGGGGCTCCTGCTTGCAAAGTAAACCTCCTTTTGTTGTTGGCTGATTATTGTTCGTGAAGCAAACAGCGAGCTTAAACCGAATTAATTGTGAATAAAAGGTGAAAAATAAATTGAAACTTGGTTGCGTTCTGTTGACGTTAATTTTTATATCCTCATCAGAAAAGGATTACTTTAGATTAAAGAACTGCAGCGTTCTGTGAAAAGCAAATAATTTGGGAACAGTTTTTTCCCCCTCAGCTTTAACTTTGCTTCAGACAGTTCTGGGTTAGGATATATGATCGCTTTCAGATTGCAATGACAGTTTCAAAGGTACATTTTCTCCTTGATTGATGCTTAAAGGTTATGGCTTTATTGTCTTTGCCTGTCACCCATTGTTCCCGAGTGGTCGATAGAGATGCCGGAAGGGCCTTTGCTTACACAGCACTGTTTGCCTGGAACTGGCTATCGACATGCTCCATAAATCAGTCTCTAATATTTTTATGCATCCAGTCCATCCAAGTGCCGCTAATGTTTCCCCTCCTTGCTTTCTTTGTAACTCATTTGAGCCGAGCGCCGACGCATGACAATGTGTGCGTAATGGGGATTTCTAGAATCCGCTTGGCAGAGGCACGGCTCTGTTTGGATTGGCTTAAAAGTGCAGCTCCCTTGACCTTGCCGCAATGTGTGACATCAAGATTCTGTGAAAAGGCCAATTGAAGACAAGTCAAATGCAGCCTTGAATTATAAGAACTTGGTGCCCAATCCTACATAAATCCTTTGTCAGTTTTTAAATGGTTTCTACAATTCTTAAATCCAAAAAGATGCCACGTTCCATCAGAAGACCTGTCTGTCAAATGCGGTTACTTTTCCCTCCCTTGCACATGTACAAAATTAAATCAGACACAAGCAGTTTGCCTGAAATGCTCTAAGTCTTCTATAGTAGTGTTTTTTTTTTTTGTTTTTTTTTTGCCTTGAGTTGATCATTTCATCTTCACTCCTGACCCCAACTATTTTCCTCCCCAGCACTGTGACTGGGGCTGTTGTTGCCCTCACTGCCATCGTGTCCTGACCTTCGCTGCCTTAGCTTGTCAAATGCTATCTGATGGCACCGCAGGGCCCGAAGCAAGCAAACAATCTGATACGATCTGTCTGGCTGGTAAAGGAGCTGCCCCAGCCCCCCACCCCCACCCGCATCTCACCTCTCTTAGTGCTCTGTCTTATTTTAAATGTGTGGCTACATGTGTTTGCTGGTCCATGTAAATTTTAACACAAATCTCAAAACACAAAAGAAGAGTTCAAAACTTGGCAAAATAAGTCGTGTCTTTCTTACCCAGACTTAGATTAGAAAGTTCTCGTCTGTCACAGCTTGTCTTTGCAGAAAAATATGAAGCAAAGGAAAATGAAAACTCCACCTTGAACTACCGTAAATTCCGGACTATAAGCCGCTACTTTTTTCACGTGCTTTGAAGCCTGCGGCTTATAATATGATGCGGCTA
>JAVDPK010053744.1:0-20301 GCA_034780415.1 Cichlasoma orientale
GGGATGACACAAGCGAGGTGGGAGACAGATTAGAGTAATTGTCATGAGTGCCACAAATGTTTTCTCACGCCAACAAACGGTTCATTTTATTAGAGTAAACATTTCTAGCAACTCAAACCACATCTCGTGTTATGCGTTCATTCCATACATGCACCACAAACATCACGTGTTACGGAGGTGGAGGACAGTGCTTGGTATTCCTTTTTAAGAAGCAGACTGGAGGGTATGTTCCAGCCTCAGGGAGCTCACACTCCTCAGCCTCTCTCTGAAGGTGTATGCCAGAGTACTGGAGAGGAGTGTATACCCACATGCCAAGTAAAAATGTCTTTGTCAAGGTCTTTAAATTTTAATGGAAGGTGGGTGGATGCTACAAAGCACAGTCTCTCCTGTAGTGGGCTTTGGGAGTCTGGGTATTGGACCTGCTGTTGCGCATTTGGTTACTGTACAGCTCGACTGAGAGCTTGATTTGCATTGCCAGCAATAAGAAAAACATTTTCCCAGTGGGTGCCGAAATCCACCAGAGCTGATCTTTGTCCCACATTCTCTTCATAAATTTTCTAGAATTTCTCGGTGCATTGAACGGGCGTGTGTGTGTGTGTGTGTGTGTGTGTTCATTTTAGTAGCGTTAGAATCAAATCACTTTCACTGGTAGTTTGCAGCTGAGGGCAAACTTGCTGGGATGAAAATTGGCCCCTCTAAATCTCAGGCGACGGTTCTCAGCTGGAAAAGAGATGACTGCGTGCTGTTGTTGGCCCAAGTGGAGATGCTCGCGTACCCTTGGGTGATGTTCATGAGTGGGAAGAAGACTGGAGCAGGAGATTTACAGGCACTGCTGGAGATACTGTACAGAGTACCATAAGTGGTAGCTGAGCCTAAAGGTGAAGTCAGCTTACTCACCTATGGGTGCGAGCTGTGGGTAGTGACCCAGAGATGAACATTGCAGATACAAACAATGGAAATAAGCTTCCTTGAAAGCACGTCAGGCTTCAGATTTAGAGAGGCTTGAGGTGCTTGGTCAGTCCGCTGCTCAGAGTAAAGTTACTGTTTCTCTGAATCAAAAGGAAGCAGCCGATTCCCGCCAGCTGAGGTGTTTTGGCATGTCTAATCAGGAACACACAGCCAGGGCAGAGTCCTCCAACAAAAAGGTGAGGAAGCGAGTGGTCTGGGCAGCTCTGCTTAGATTGCTGCCCCTGCAACAAGGACCGGGATAAGTGGTATGAAATTGTGTTTGGAGTGCGGTTTGTGGCTTGTGCTCAGATTTTTTTTTTTTTTAAACAGCTGTTCCTTTATGCATATTAACAGAATACCTCTGTGGCTGTCCACTCGTGGGAAGATTGTGGCATTGCGGTAACACACACGAATGCTCCAGACCAGCACACTGCCAAAACTGCTTTTATAGAAGTGCTCACACTTGCTGATGATCAATTAATCAAGTGCATTTGATTAGCAGCATCTGGCTGCTACTCACCCTCTTAATTACTATGTACGGGTGTACTCTGTTTTTTATGCAGTCCTGTGAAAAACTAAGTACACTTGGCTTCATGTTACTGGCTGTATGTAACATAAAGAACCAATAAAATAGCTGCAGATGGTTAGCCTTGTCTCCCTGAGCCTGGTTCTGCTGGAGGTTTCTTCCTGTTAAAAGGGAGTTTTTCCTTCCCACTGTCGCCAAGTGCTTGTTCACAGGGGGTCGTTCTGACTGTTGGGTTTTCTCTGTAATTATTGTTTAAAAACTAGTGTTTTTAATTAACTTGCTATTCCTGTTCCTATTATTTTCAGTCATTTTCAGTCCTGCCCTCACCCTAATGTGCAACATTAGCATTGTAGATAATGCAGAAATGCTGCAGAAAGTGTCGGTGTTTGCTTCTTTGACATACAAGAAAAGGGTGAGAGGAATATAATTCAGTTCAATTCAATTTTATTTGTACTGCACCAAATCACAACAACAATCGCTTCAAGGCGCTAGAAGAAAAGGAGCTGGAGAGCTTTTTTGTGAACAGCTGGTCTGTTGTTGTGTAAACAGACAAAGAAGACCTTGTAAGTGTCAAGACCTTTTTCGCAGAATAATTCCCTCTCTGTGTGTATAGCTCCTATCAGATGTGTGAATTTACAGTGCAGTTGTCTGTACAGAAATTCTCTTTTTTTGGTCTCTTCTCACTGACCCCCGCTCCGAGCTTGGCGTGCATCTCTGTAATACATTCCATCTTCTAATGGCCCTGCAAAATCATCGCAAGGGTTTCCAAAAATGATTAATTCTTGACAAATTGTCAGTATGGAGGTAATGTGAGGCAGACGCGGCTTCCGTGCAAAAACAGGTTCAAAGTAATGTTATTAAGGTTATTGTGCAACTTGTAGCGCCCCGTAGCACACTGAGTATAAAAAATTGAAAGGCTTGTGACATGTCCTGCTTTTTTTTTAAACTTATGTGTTGTGAAAAATCTGCAGGTGAAGGATCAGAAATGTGGTTAATGGATCCCAAGTCTGCACAAAGAAGGGAAGAAAAGCTGTATCACTGTGTGAAAGCTCATAGTATTCGTAGCGTGCATGCCTGAGGCAGGAGAAGGAATTACATGGGAAGGGAATGAATCCGAGACTTCGCACGCCCAAAATGAGGAAAAACAAACAAAAACACATTACAGCTGACTGATGCTGGACTAATAAAGTGCAGAGCTGCACTGGAAAGAACAACTTACTGAGTATTAGCAATTCAATAACCTTGTATTCTAAAATGATGTTCGGTGACATCGAGGGGAAAGTAAACAAAAGAACTTATTGCAGTAGAATTTGGAAAATTAAATGTAAACCGTGCTTAAATTACTCAACGTTAAGGTCGGTGTCTGTTCATCACGAGCTTCACCAGATTTAAATTTCAGCACAGAAAGCAGCAGCAGCCCTTTGCAGTCATAGCCATGTTTCTGAAAAGCTGAACTCCACTTCACTAGCTGAGACACTTCAGTCTAAAAGAGAGATTTTTCCCCACCCTAAGTGGTCCCGGATCCAGGAGGTGTTGGACTACAGCGCCAGGATCTCAAACAAAAACAAACACTTTGATTTCATCCACCTCAACTCTCCCTTTTTCTTAGATTAATTTAAAACAGGTTTTTCAAGTTGTGCACATTAGACAACTCCGGTAACCTTATCTCCCCTCCACCATTGTCTCCCCTGCTCCACTTGTCTGCCGCGTCCACTTCCTTGTGACGCACACGGAGCAGAGAAGACACACACACACACACACACACACACACACAGAGCAACACTGCAGTCTTACACTTAGCTGAAATTAAACTCGTGCAAACACAAAGTAAATCTGGTAAATGACATGCAATATAAAATCACAGGGGTGGGGGCACCAGCTGAATGCTAAACTGCACTCTGCCATCTCAAAATACAGCGCGGGAGGTCTTAGTGATGCAGAGAGATCCAAAGTTTTCACACACACAAACATGGCTGATTGGTCCGACTACCAAAACACAGAACAAAGAAGAATGGATTATAACAGACGGAGAAAGATTTTCACTTAACTCTCTGCTAAGGACACGACGGAGTGGTTAACAAATTCACCTTACATGTGAAAGATCCCTGCTGAAAGTACCTACTCCAGGAAGGACATTATTACTGTATCTTTACAGAGCAAATAGTTGCTTGCTGAGGCCTGTACTACGAAGCAAGTTCAACATACTCAGGGTATCTTTCCATTATCTGGATTGACTTACCCAAATACTGGCAATCAGGATAAGTTGTAACAGGAAGCTGGTTATCAGCTCGCTGAGTGCACATTCTGCACGTTCACATGAAAGGTTTGGCGTTGGCAGTATCTGACCAATCACAATTACTCAGGCGTGTATTGGCAGTAGAGTGGCTGGTTTTTCAAAGGAGGATGAAACTGTACTCAGGGGGAAAAAATGAAGAGGCTAAACGCACAATACAGACTGAAAGCAACACAACAGCGTGTGTGAGAGGAAGACTGGAAACGAGCTGCTATATTAATAAAGTTTAACCTGTTTGAAGGCGGGAAAGAAAGCCGGCAAAAATGCCGACTTTGTTAGTTAACATATGTCGCAACGTCACAGCTGTCTCATTAAGAAATGGGAAAATCTGATGGCTTATAATTGGATATTTCATTAATGTTTAAAAGGTCGGTTACGTTTTTATTTCAGCTGAAAAATCAGTCAGAGAGTAAAGAAAAATATAAAAGCAAAATTTAAACATAGCCTTAGTTTACATACAAGTAGGCTGCAAATAGGTGCTCTGTTTTAGGGTAATATATTATCCTAACACTGCTTATATTTTTAAAACAGCCAAAAAAACAAAAGAAAAAAACATTAAGGTATAGAGTTGCCTATAACAATCTATAATTAATACTGATGCTCATACAAAGTCTCCGCACAGAGGTTCGTGGGGTCTTCCAGAAATGCTGATGTTATTTGCTGGAGAACTGATTCATACCTGCGGATCTCTAATCTGGAACCTAACCTGCTTCAGAAGTCCTGCTTCACAGCGCGGCTCTCTGCTGTAGTAATGCCATAAGATTTAAAGTCAGAGGACCCATTTCAAAAGATGTATGTTCTTCATATCTGTTGCGTTATGCCCCGGCCTAAGAGAAGCATAAAACAAGTGACTCCCCTGCTTCCTGCTGCCACCGAGGTCGGGCGATTTTCACCCATGTGAAAGTGAAAGTGTTACAGAACTCACCTCAGTGTGCTAGGGTGCTTGGCAGTATTTACAAGTTTTCCCACATTCAGAAACTGCGTTTGGGTTATGATCCAACACGCACGCACACACACACTCACACACACACAAATCAAAGTTTGGTTGGGAATCAGAAAGAAGGCGGAGCCAAGCCGGTCTTGTCAGGTTCCAGTTTAAAGGTGGTGCCTCCAGTCTTCAACAAACAGCCATTTCCCACCTCGAGCTTACATAATAAGGAATTTAGCTGCAGTTGGAGGCTTTAAGTAATGAAAACAAAAGTATAACAAGTGTCTTTAGCAAAAAAGATAACTATGGAAGCTTGTTTCACTACTGATGTCTTTTTTTTCCCCATCTGTAAGCTAAAAGTTTGAGTTAGGTATCTCAAAATGTACTCATACGTTTGAGTCAGCAAGTCAAAATTTTGAGGTAATCTGAAATTTTGACTTAGCTCTGCCTGGCTCTTTTTTTTTTTTTTTTGGCGGAAACAAGCTTCCGTAGATGACAGCTCTGTAGACTATACGCTACAAAGTGCTACATCCTAACATTAACTCGCTAAGATGCTCAAACGTTATAATACATATAACTCTATAACTATATAATGTGATAATACTTATAACTTACCTATAAGTAAGCTGCAATACTTACTGTGTTCAGTTTCTTAACATTTTAGCATGCTAACATTTGTTGATTTGCAGTAGTTCATCTGAGGCTAATGAGAGGCGTCTGTATGTTTCCAAGGCCCATTGTAGCCATATTTAACATTACTGGTTAAATTAAAAGGTTGACTCAATAATGGCTCTAGGTGAGAAATCAGATTAATCCAATGAAAAAAGCAAATATTTTAATACAGTACTGAAAGTTTGGACACACTCACCCCTTTGTGTGCCCAAACTTTCGACTGGTGCTGTATCAAAATAAATGTTTCAGTCTATTTTAAAGCTGAGAGAAAACCTTTAGTTGCTTGTGTCGCTACATGAAAACTTCTGAATTACCAGAGTCATTAGAATTCAAACTTTTGGCCACAATCAATATCTGTACCTAATGTGCTGGAAACACATCAGAGCAGCTTTATATTTAAGTCTGAATGACTTCGTGGTGGTACAGTGGAAAAGTCAGGGGACCGCTAACGTCAGTATACTTCACACTTTACATACACAGACAATAATGCCCACAAATGTCTACATCAGAGCGAGTAATCAGGTGACACTGCCAACCACAGAGTCGTACTGCTGGCGTTAGAAAAGCGCTTACACTGGGCAGCAAATGCCACAGTGGTCTGCATCGTTCTACGAATAAAAAGAGAAAAGAAAAGAAATCCTTTCTAGAGCAAATATTTTTGGACCTGGTCAGTCGCCAGGTGCAACATCAGCCTGCTGCGTCTCACAGTTAGTAAACTAAAAGTGAAGTTTTACATATTTCTGGCACATCAAGCTTTTTTGCCACCTAATGGTTAAGCAGGTACAAGCTGACCTACATGCAGTAACTAGAACAGTTCTTTGAATCAGCTATTAATCAAAGTGAGCCCTTACAAACTACTGTTGCTGCGCGCAGTCAGACGAGAACAAAGGCAAACGCTGCATGCATCATGTCAGCATTATACTCGCACTGAGGATTTCTTTTTGAGCTTCTCCGAGGTAGGAGGGCCCTCACTTTTGTCTCGGCATTACTGCTGACGGGAGATGATACATAATGCTTCATATCTTACTGTCCTTCTACCTGCCTGTCTTGATATGCTATCTACAAGCGACCGCATCCATTCACTGTAACCGCCTGTCAACCAGCCGACCCACCTGCTTTCCAGCCTCCTTTTTAAACGGGAACCACGGCTTTCCTCACCTGAAATGAATTCATTTCACTCACACTGGATTGATGCCACCGCGCACTCATTCTGTCACAGGCTGCTGGTTGTGTTATTGTTTCACTCTGACGTATCTTTTTTTTTAACAGGTGATGTGGAATGGTGCATTTGCACAAGTGCCGTCAAAACGCGTGAGTGTTACTCAGCATAAGCGCGCGGGTGGGCGTGTGAAAAATGAATGCCATTTTGAGTGAATGCGTTCTCTCGTGCGTAAGTATGCGTCAACAAAAGGGGGAAGTCCTGAAATGTTGCTCTGACCTCGTGCTCCAGATGTTTTCATTTTCTATTCACTAGACTTTAATATTGACTGACTCAGAGCTGTCAAAACATATCAGAGCGATAACACACATTGCGGTGGGCTAGGATGTACTCAGCACATTTCCCCCTGTTTTCTTTGTTAGGCTGGTGGAAATATCTCGCGCACTGACGAGCTGGAAGATCAGAGGTCTCTCCTGTCAGACAGTGCAAAGGGTCACTCTTTGTTTCAGTCTATTCTTTTTGCTTTCTATCACCTTCTGTCCACTCGGTGCAGAAATTTGGATTTCCTTGTTAGTTTATTTCAGTTTAACGCCGCACTTCCGTAATGATGTTGGACAGGTTTTTAAAAGTTTTGCTTTTTTTGCGCGTTCCTCTTTCTTAGTAACCTGCACACATCTTTTCCCGCACTTAAACTGGAGCTCGTTAAGAGCGTTAGAGGGGGAAAAGGAGTTTAAAAAGGCAGCGTATCTTAGTAGAGTAGAAATCTATGCTGGATACTCAGTCAGTTATGTCTATTTTGAACTGGAGCTTGTTTACCAGCTTTTAGAGAGTAGTGACAAATGAGGCGAGTCAGACAGTCAGCATAAAAAACCCAAACATTCCACCTCTACGCTGCCCCTGATTTACTCTCATTAACCTCCCTCCCTCCCTCAGTGGCTTTCGGCTGTCTTTGACCCCCATACCTTCAGCCTCCTGCTTCCCACAAACCATGTCCTCATTTCTGGCTCCCCTGACGCCTGAAACATCAGCCTGTGAAACCAGTTCCTAAATGGCAGTGTGAGTCTGTGACTATGACTCTAATGATGTGTTACATTAAGACAATAATGTGTCTATTTGGACAAAGAGGCAGTTGTGTTAATCCTAGAAGCCATAATTTATATAAAACATTAATCTGTGCCTTTCCTTTTGAAGAATAATTATCACTGAACATTTTTTCAATCCAAAATAGATAGAAAAAACATTTTTTCTCCTATCTGTGTACTTACCCACCACCCACTGACACTGAAATTGGGAGTAATTCGACAGATGGGTAACCTCTGAGATGAAAAACTTGGTTTACTAGCTGATAAAATGTGTGGTAATCATGAAAGAGAAGCACATTTAACCATGAAACTAATCCTGTCAAACTGCATAAATTATGGAAAAAAACATATCTGGCCATGCAGAAAGTTTGAGATTCATTTTTTGGGGTTTTTTGAAAAACTCTAAAAATCAACGTGACAGTTGAGTTTCCTTTTCTGCAGCATCTTCATGCCAAGGTAACGCTGGCGTGATCTTTTGGTGTTGGAGCAACGCGGATTCACAGCAGTTCGGTTCCGTATGTATGGACGCAGCTGCCAAACAGCTTGAAGGCAGTTTTGTTTTTTTTTTTTGAAATACTCACAACAAATTGTGTGTTCGTTTTTGCTCATGGAAACAAATCGTTCGGTTTTGACAGCAGCCGTATCCTCATTCAGAGGTGGTGGCAGCAGTCAGTCACCATTTATTTGTGTGGTTTGACACACACTTAATCCCACTTAGATTGTGTTTTCTCTCTCTCTCCCTTTTTTGTCTGATATTTGGTTTTCAGTTGTGGTTTGGAAGCCTTAAAACATGTGTGGTGCAGACACACAACACACTTCCATGTGAAATATATCAATTTCATTTTTGTGCTGACCGCAAGTAGGACACTTTGTGTCCATTTTTTCTTTGTCTTCTTCTTTGCTTTCTTCTTCGTCTGGCTGCTTCCTTCAGAGGAGCATCCAGAGCGCAATCTTTCATGCAGGAGGGTGTTTAAAAATTTTCAGGTACCAAGGAGTAACACTAGGTGAAGAAACTTTGATCTAATTGTGCAAGAGCTCCTCCAAAAGTCTGTAATGTGCTGCAGGTTGGTGCAACTGACTGGAGGGTACTGTAGGCCTAAGAGGGAAAACACCAGGATCTTTTTACATTTTTATTTAAAATATTCCAATAAGTTCCTTAGAGATAAATGTCCAGAACCTGGAAATTAATTTACACTCCCAGAAGGAGCGCTGCCCTATCAGAAGGGCACTTAATGCACAGAGGAGAAAGAGAGCGATTTATCTTGTGCAAAACAGCAGGAGTGACGTGCAGTCTGCGAAGAATCTTATACTGAGTCTCTCGTAGTCTGTTGCATGGAAAGGTGGATTTGATCAGGGCCATAGCTCCCTGCCAGTTGTCTTCTATGTATTCCATACTTAAATCCTTTTCCCATTTATGGGCAATATTTGTCAGTTCATATAAATCAGAAGGACCAAGATGAGAGTAGAGTAAGGAAATAAAATCTCTCCCATTTTTGATGCTCCAAGATAAACCTCTCCGCATCGCTATAAAGGAGGTTAACACAAATGCAGGAGGAGATATAAAGAGTCTCATTTACAAATATATACTCATTTCTAATCCTGTCCATCCTCCTCCACCACCAGCTCCACCACCTCCACTCTTTTTGTTAGTGCCACCATCTCCAAACCGTAAATCATAGCATACAAATCACCCCTCACACTCGTCTCCACCCTGCCTGCGCTCTTCTTCGCCTGTATTGTTTTGGGTGGGCGATCCCCGATGCTCAGACTCATCCACCTTCACGACCTCTTCTTGCATCTTCACTGTTACACCTTTCTCCCTCTCATTCACACACGTGTATTCTGTCCCGCTTTGATTGACTTTCATTCCTCTTCTCTCCAGTGCGTACCTCCACCTCTAACGGCTCTCCTCCACCTGTAGCAACAGAACAATTTGTGTCCACGTATGTAAACGAAATGTGACCATTTCTGGCTGAGCCCTGAGACCAGGCTATTTGGGTTTAGACCTCTGAGAACATTTCCATGTCCAGCACAGCCAGCTAGAGGTACTACAAGCCTAAATTAACCCAGCACAAAACGATCGAGCCCTCAAACAGTGACAAGCTTTTTGAGACTATTTCTCATCTTTTCCTTCTTCTGTTCAGTGCCCGTGTTTATACATGCGCGTGTTTCTAAGTTCTAACTTGGTTGGCACCCAGATCCCAGCTGTCGCAGCAGAGAGAATCTGCGCCAAGCCGGATACCCACAGGGCACAGTGGAGCCAGAGGCTGCCAGCTGCCCCCCCTCCTCACCCCCAAACCCAAATGACTTACATACACAGACACACACACACACACACACATGCACAATCTTCACACTCAAAACCTCCTCAAACGCGCCCTGCTTTCCCCCTCCTCAACACAAACATTTAGACACACTCTGGGTGGGCAAACATCCAAAACTTGGCATGTTGAAACTGTAAAGGCGACAGGAGTATCAACAGCATCACACCGCTGCCGCCACGTAATCCCGAGCACACCAGCGCAGTCACACAGCCTCAATCAATAAATCAGGCCCCTCACTCAACACGTCTTAAGGAAAAAGAGGCGGAGTAATTGCTGCAGGGGCATGAAATGATGTCATCTTTAATTCTAGTGCTCTATTTATTATGGTAATGCAAGATCTTAATAGCTGAGATTAAGAGGCCGACTTGGAGATAAATGCGAGAGTGTAATGTTCGAGACAGAATGTAGGCCAGCAAGACAATCGAGACATTGAGCTGTAGCTGAAGGATAAGAGCTGAGAGTGACTTTTGTTCCTCAAATTGTTGTTTATTCACTGTTTTGTTGCCATAGATCTTAAACTGCCCATTCATATTGAAATGGTTATTGTTCAGAGCTATTTCGGCCTACACATTATGCAAATCTCGGGCAAGCCAATCAGCTGAAAATGCTCCACAGTGCTGGTTCTTAGAAATGGAAGAATACTTGTCATCATGGGTTATTGTGCGTGGCACGGAGAAAGCGCCTCGCTGTATTTGTTTGGTGCGAGGTCATCGTCAGAGGTGTGGACAGGATGTCATCTTTTCTCCTTTGGCTCATGTCAGTTTGTTCCAGTCTGTGCCTGGAAGTGGTCTCAAGATTATACTGACAGACACATCCACGCACATCTTGTGCCGACCTGTTCGCACACACACACACACACACAGACACACACAATATCAAGTATGTGCACACAACGGAAAACAGATACTCCTACTTTACCCATGCATACAGCCGAGAAACACAACACTATGATTGCATATGCAAAATACACCCAGTCAGTCCCTGCAGCTCTGCTCAATTCTGACTCACTGACTCATATGCTGAGTTCAACATCAGATCACTCAGTGCAACGGGCTTGCTTAAATTGAATTTCCAAAAACACTGCATAACAAAAGCCCTATATATATATAGATATGTATATAATGTCTGTATATATAGGAAGTTGTATTGGGTGGATTTTTTGCAGATAATTATAATATATATTGTTACTTTGTATGCCAGTGCAAAGGAAGTGCAGCTTATACAGATGTACAAGCTAGCTAGGCAGAACCCTTGTTTAACTCTAAAACATATTCAGGGCTCAGTGATGGCATACATTGATATTTCCATATGCTTTTCATATATTTTGTGAAAGGTGACTGGTCATTTGGGGGCCCTGTTAACTTTATTAAGAGCACAGCCCTGCTTTGCTTTCGGAACAGCTTCCGTTCTTGCGGGTGTGTATTCCACAAGATGTTCAGATTCTGCTCAGAGTCGAGATAATCACAAAATATACTTTCAGCGGATTTGTCAACTGCAAGTTCATGCTGTAACTCATCCTACCACACGCTGAAGAGCCAGTGACTGGTGAGGCCACTGACGCTCACTGAACTCACCGCCATGTTTATGAGAACAGTGTTTGGATGATATTTGCTCTGCAGCTCGGTGCGATAATTCATTGGAAGTAGCTAAAAAAGCTACATAAAAGGATGCACACGATCAGCAGCAAGAGGCTGTGGCATTCAACCAAGAATGGTTGGTATTAAGGGACCCAAAGTATTCCAAGGAAGCATTGCCTACACCATTACTCAACACCAACACCAACGCCTGAACTGCTGACACAAGGCAGGTTGAGTCCATGCAGTTGATGCCAAACTCCAACCCCTGGCAGGTTTCAAGATTCATTTTTCCAGGCTACAGAGCACAGCTGCCCAGGTTTGGTTAAAACGTGCCCACCGCAGCTTCAGATAAGAGTAGATAGAACCGGATGTGGTCTTCAGCTGCTGATGTCCATAAAGGTTTGACATGGTTTTTATTCAATCTCTGCCAGTTGTAAAAATGGTTATCTGAGTTTTGTCAACTCCAACCAGTGCGGTCATTCTCTGCTGACTTCTCTCATTAACAAACATTAACAAAATCAGAGGCTCAGTCTCTTTTGTTATTCACATGATTCTGAGTCAGTCTAAGAGATGTGAAAACCCCATAAGATCAGCAGTTTCAGAAACACTCACATCTTTCTGTCTGCCACCAACAATTATGTCACAGTCAGTGTATCTAATATCACATTTTCTCCTGTTCTGATATTTAACGTCTGCTTTAATCGAAGCTGCATCTGCAGGATAAATGCATTAAACTGCTACTAGTGTGGTTGGCTGATTGGATAACTGCATTAATAAATAGGAGTGTAAGTGTCCAATTAATGCTAACCTGTTGTCACATGTGCAACGCAGCCCTAAACATTTACACTGGATGGAGAAAAGCCAAATCTCCGATGCATTTGGATTGGACATTATATGGTTTTTTTAACCCCGGTGTGATTTCTGATGGCAATTTTTGTGCCGATGTGAGATTGAATTCAAAGCTTGGTTTTGTGTCCTGCCTCCTGCATGCTCTCCTCAGGCAGCAGCCTCACTTAAACCCCACAGAGCATTTCCAGAAGTGAGAATGTGTCTGACGCAAACAAGCTCCTGTTGTGTGCTACGTTTGACAAAGCGCAGTTTCGGTCGCAACCTTATTCCCCGGACGTTTTCTGGTGTTTGCGTGTGAAAACAGCTCTAGAAATGAGCAATAATATATTTCTGGATAACTGAATTATCATAATGCATTTTTATTGTCTCTGGCAATGAAATGCCACAATGCAAAAGAGACCCGTTCTGCTTTGATTGAGTGGATTTCACACACGAACTTCTGACAGTTTTAGAGAGATTTGGGCCACAGTTATATTTTTGCACATGCAGCACACAGCAGGAAATAGTCTGCCTCACACACATTCACATTGCTGCTGCTAGCGGTGAATATACTTAACTATTACCTGCACTATTTGCACATCGCATAGCATCACGTCACACAGACTTTGCGCTCGCAATCTGAGAGCTAGAGACCAGTTGATATTCTCACATGCAGCTCTGCCAGGCAGCCTAATTCCAGGATGCACTTCTAATTTGATCATCTCATAAATTTGGCCCAGCATTAAAGATCTGCGAGTGTTAAAAACAAAATAAAAATGGTGGTCAGCTTGCATGATGCTTTGAAAACAGTTGCATGAGAATTTAGACATTTTTTTTTATCAGATCCACAGTTAACCAGAACCCACATCCAAGGTTGCACAACAAGGTAGGAGGAGAATTTGTGTTTTTTTCCAAACATCCATCTATTACCTGCAGCTGTCGTGATTTTAGCATAAAAATATTGTGAACGGGTCCAATTTTCTCTGAGAATAGAATAGCACAAAAGAAAATGGAAAGCAAAGAAACTGAATATAATAACTGGATTAAAAGTTCCCTCATGCAGTAGCTTCACTTGGATGTAGAAAACTGGCCATATATGTCCCATTTCTACTGATCACCAGCCTGTATACAAACAGGACCTGAGCGAAAACAAACTGCTTCTTTCTCAGTAACAATTCTAGCACGAGAGCAATTCAGGACACTGATGTTAATCATTCACCGGCACACTGGAAATACCCTGACATCAAATATCCTTTGCCAAGGTGGGGAAAATGTGGAACAGTAAACCTCTAAATTAATATTGACTCATACAGACAGTGGATGAAAGCAGCAAGGCCATCAAACAAGCCTATACTTTAAACCCCTTAGGACACCCACACCGCCACCCATTTTACTGTCCCAGTTCTGTGCAACAGTAAAAACAGGAATAGAGGATTTCTCACCAAAGGCACCGTGTTACATCATTTCTTCTGTTCTGTGCTTTTGGTCTTTTTTGTTTTTCTTTTTCTCTCTACATGGTATCATTTCACAGTGAACCGTCGAGCCAGTCACTCAGAAACCTGACAGATCAAGGCCCAGCAGTGTGAAATGTGTCGGCCATTTTGGCTCCGTCAGAGCTGGTGGCACAGAGTGCAACAGCTCATTAGAAGGCAAGTGTGACAGAGCCTCTCTCCCCACTGGGTTCAACTTTCTCACCCAAACAGAGGGGGAGAGCGGAGGGAGAGGAGGAGAGAGGCAGATGGTGCAGAAATAGAAAGAGGAGCCGGAGTGGGAAGAGGGCTGGAGGGAGAGTGAAAGTGAAAAAGAGGGGATAGATGGGAGAGAGGGCAGGTTTGGATACAGGAAACGTGCCGGCGGATATCATTAGGGTCGGGCGCGGGGCTGTTTAACGAGCAAGCTCACAGCACCCCTCCATCCTCTGTGGCGCCTGCTGGCTTGAGGCCCCCAGGTTCTGGCTACCCAGTGGGGGCTCTGGCATGTTCCATCACTGCCGAACGGGAGCAGGATGGGGGTTGAGGCTGAGGATTTATTTTCTCTCACAACCTGTGGAGCACATTTACACACATTTTCACAGACTTCAAAAAAAAAAAAAAAAAAAGGACGAGAATATTCGCTGAAGTTCACACGCATCCTCAGGGAGGGAAGGTTCACCACATGCACATTCTGTCTTTCCCCCCATTCATGTCAGAGGTATAATTGACACTGCCCGAGACATAAACATAGCGGTAATAATCCTGGATTCTCCTTGATGTTGAGCGGCGGGGCACACAGCTGTGCGAGGTGCTGGGAAAAGTCATCATGCAGCAGGTATTTGCTGTTGCCTTTTCAACCGTTTCACTGTGGCGCCGCCATGGAGACTGACCAGAAAACACTTCCCCGTAGACCTCTATTAGGAGCCATTTCTTGTTTGAATACATCAATTCAGGGAAGGAAGAAAGACGTGAATCATGAGGCTGCGAGGTTGTGCAAGACAGTTTCTCAGGTGACAGAGGCAAAAAGAAAGAGCAGGGAATAAGAGATGGTATAATAGCCAGTGAGATGAATAAATAGCTGTGCTAAGACCTCTCTTGGCTCTGCACCACAGAAAATGTACAAACAGATGTGAAGCCTTTCTACGTGATCTGTATTTAGGTACAGCTAATCTATACCATCCCCTTACCACATTAATGTTCCAGACCTGATTATGCCTAAATTATTGATTGAACGACACTTGTATGCACAGCAAAATGTGCACCAAATCCACCCGATACAGCTGTGACAGCTAAATTTACAACGAGATTTGGGTCTAACATGCAAGCAGGAAGGTTCGAGTGTCATTTGCATATGCATGTCTCAGGAGACGGGTGGCACACAGTGGTGGCATTTTATGTTAATGCTGATGTTATGTTCTCACACTGAGACACTTCCTGATTTTGGCCCAGATGTGACTCTAGCATGCTTGATCTGGACCTTGCGTGGTCCTTTTTCCCAAAGGTCCGGGCACAGCACGCGGCATTCACAAGCAGAAAATGTATTCGAGGCTGTAATCCAAAATTAATTATTAAGACTTCGATCTCGCTTCATTTGACCCTTTGTTTATATAAATTTGTGTAGCTCTAATGTTCAATCTAAGCCAGCAGATGAAGCCAACTGTTGGCGTTTCAGAACGCGACCTTTAGTTGGGATGAAAGTCAGCAGCTTCAGGTCTAAGGCCACGGTTCTCTGCTGGAAAATGACGGATTCCTCAGTGAGGGTTGGGGAAGAGTTGGTGCCCCACGCAAAGCATCTTGGGATCTTGTTCATGGGTGATGGCATACTGGACAGTGGTGGTGCAGAAAGAGCTCAGCCAGAAAGCAAATCCCCCATTAAAAAAACCCAAAAAATACCCTCAAAGAAGTAACCGAAAGACTGAGATAATTGTTATGAGTTCCTCCTGCAATGTGACTTAGATACCCAGAGGGAACTTCAAGGACAGCTGATGCTAATTCAGGTGGTATGGGGGTCTGTCAGCATGCCTCCTGGGTGCCTGCTTTCAGAGTTTTCCAGACATGTCCAGCTGGACCCCAAGTTAGACTCAGAACTTTCTGCAAGGGTTACGCATTTCATCTGGCTTGGAATGGCATCTTGGGATCCCACAGGAGTGCCTGGAAAATATCGGTGGGGACAAGGAAGTCTAGAATTTAGCCTGCTACCTCCATGAACTGGATGGATAATGCACAGGCCTTACTTTACTGTAAAGACACACTTTTAAAAAAGGCTCTTATCAAATGTTGCCACAATAAATTAGTGTAACCAATGGGAATATTACCTCTGCAAAGCTGGCAAGATAAAACCCCATAAAAACAGACTGCTGGAAAAGGGAGCACAGCGTTCACGACCAAATGGATGTCAGCTTGATCTCTACTGAATCAACACACAGCACAGGATGATAAGGAGGCTTAAACAACTTAGCCGGGGAAGAGAGAGACTCTCTTGATGCCCACTTACCTGAGTGCACAGCTTTGTGACGATGCGGTATGTTCATGGAGAACACTCTGAAGTTTTTCTTTGCAGACACCGACACATGTAGAGATAATGATACACAGAGAGACATGATACATGCATCCCGCTGACATCCAAGGCTGATCCTCACCGCAATGAGCAACATCAGTTGCTTTGGAAAGTTTTTATATCAGTCATATTGACAGGATCAGTGAGAATAGAGTAAAGAGGGGGAAAAAGTGGTGGTGGTGGTGGTTGTTGTGGAGGGATTTAGGGGGAGAGAGGGTGGGATATAGATGAAAGACAACAGAAGGATAAAAAGCAAAGAGATCAAAAACGGAAAAAAAAGAATAAAGGTGAACGCAACTTGAAAAATGAAAGCGAGAGAATAAAACGCTGGAATAAAGAGTTTGAAACAAAACAGGCTGAAAACAACATGCAGCGAGAAGTCAAACAGGAGGAGAAATCTAAGATGTGGGGAGAGCACGAGAAAGAGTGCAAGAAAAAAGGGGGATAAACTTTTTTCTTTGTCAAAATGTTCTTGTTCCTTCTTCCCTTTGACAATAAAACATGAAAAAGAAAACACGCGATAACCCTCGCTGCTCAGTGCGATGCAGTGTCAAGTACTGAGTAACACACACTGGCAAACACTCACGGTGTGTGGTCAGAGCCCCCTATCTCAGAACCAGTGCTCATCCTGACACTCCAAAGGGGCTCAGTGTGCGCACTGTCTAAGATGTTTAATTCATACAGCCGCCTGCTTGTGCTCGACACCAATGTGTGACGGAGGAAGATGGGAATGTGGAGCATTATGCACAACAGCCAGGCTGAAGATGATGCAGAGACACAAAACAGGGAGGCTACACAAACAGAGAGAAGGAGAGAGAGAATCTTTGAAGAAGACAGAAATGAAAGAAAGTCATGTAGGAGCGTGGTGACAAAGAATACAAG
Organism: Cichlasoma orientale; assembly: GCA_034780415.1. NCBI lineage: Eukaryota > Metazoa > Chordata > Actinopteri > Cichliformes > Cichlidae > Cichlasoma > Cichlasoma orientale. Next base: position 17,249 of record JAVDPK010053744.1, read on the forward strand.
GCTATAGAAATAGACACGACTGAAAGCTGTGAGGCAATAAAACGATAGCAGGGAAGGAGAGAAGAGAGGGAAATGAAGATGTGAGAGAGAGCACATGTTTGGGATAGATTCTCAGTCGCTGGCACACAGACGATGAATGACGGATAGAATTAGAGCAGCCAAACTCAAAGAGTGAAAAGAAGGACAGGGCAAAGTGAGAAACCAAAGGAGGGAAATTTCCAGATACGCACACACGCGAGAACAAAAAAAGCAGAAAACATTGCGGATCTCACCCAGGCAGGTGGCGAGAGCCCAGAGTGCTGAGGGTGTGATGCAGGTCTCAGGAGAGGCCGGCAGGGGACTGAGTGCTAGCGATTTTCTGTCCCCTCTCTCTTTTTCTTCATCCCTCATGCCCGCTGTGCAGCTCCTCTTCAGTGCAGCACGGCCTTGCTTAAAAGCAAAGCTGAATTTCCTCTATCGGCCGCATAATAAAGAGGGAATTCTATTCAGTTTTAATTTAATAAACCAGTTATCATCATCCATACTAATTGTCCCCATTGAAAACATATCACAGATTAAGCTGCGAGTTCAATTAAATCTGGTTCTTTATATAAAAAAAAAGTCAAAGATACCAGCCTGTATAAAATTAAAATGTAAACATTGTAAAACTTTCATTTCTTCGAGAAATATCCAACCACCACATAAAACCCCCTCTCACACATAATGCTAATAATGGATTGCACGGGATGACGCTCAGTGTGCACAAAGCTTAAACCATTTTAACTGGTTAAAATTAAAATTTTATTACAGCGGTGACAGAGGCTCATGGGTATTGGAGTATTTAGACCCATTCCAGAAATAAAGCTTAAATTACTTATGACTGGATGTCTTTGAGAGAAACAATTAATTCTTAATACAGAATTGAAAAAAACAATGGTTCTTGACTCTAAAGAAGGAATGATGCATAAACAAAGTCCTATATAAGTCGAACACCTAAGTGCGGGCACAACGTGTTAATATATCTTACAAAATCACTCACAGTTTCATAAAATACTAATTTTTTTTTGGAAAATCTTGTCACATCCATGAAAACAATAGGCGTTAAGCATGGCTGTAGATACCGTCACGTCCCCCACTGGCTGGGCGCTCGAGTCCCACTTGAAGCCTTGATCCGAACATGTTAACCATCATTATTACTGAGGCACACCTGACCGAGAACCTGAGAACTCTTCACATTTACACGGAAGACCCACTTAAAAAACATACCCTGCTTTAACCTTCTGCTTTACTCTGTAATCATAGTTTAGAAATTGAGCACCGTACTGTACCAAATAACAGGTGGAACTGACTGACGCAGGGAATCATCAAGAAAGTGTTTAGTGAGGTCATAAACCGCTGCACAATCTGACCGGAGGAGCTGCTCCCCGGTACGCTGCAAAGAATGCAGGTCTAAGAAACTCTACACTGACTTAAAATTTCCAGACCCAGAGGCGGCGTCCATCTTTTGCAGCCAGTCCACGCACAGTGTCGCACGAATATCACAAAATTTACAACTGCATCGCTGAATCTAATGTGCGTTAGATGCACGCACTCGCAGAAACACCCCCCCCCACCCGCAGAGCGAAAAAACAAAAACAAAAGATTTATAACACAGTTGGCCAATCACAGATAAAATCATTACAGAATAAACAGAGAACACATAATACATGAAGATTAATCTCTTTATTATATACACTCATCATGATATCAATTCCATTATCATCCATCATTAGGCACCTTATATGTGGATAGATTGGGGGAAGAGACTTCGTTCGCATGTCTGTTCCAAAAGCACTCGCAGCAGAATTGAAACATGCTGTCAACTGGGCAGAAAAAAAAAAAACATCTGATATTTGTCCTCCGCTCGAATTCTGTTTGAGGTGTCATTTGTTTACATGCATTTATGGATAACTAATGTGAAACATGTCAGTGGCTGTGTGTTTACCGTTAATTGATGTGTGCACTGTTTGTACTGTCACCGTGGGAATGTGCTTGTTCATTTGTTTACACACAAATTCTGCGTTCTTCAATGCATTTTACACGTGTGTCAGCATGTGTGGAAGTGCTTGTGCAATCGCGGTGCGCGAGGTTTGCACCGGTGATCCCTCGTGTGACCGTGCACTGCGCGTCGGCATCTGCGACTGCGTCTGCGTGCCAAAATCCTTGCGGGTACTGGAAGTCTGTAGGCCAGTTCAGGCAAGTCCTCAGACACCTCGGCACAGGTGCCACATCGTAAGCTGGTTGTAGCTGGAATATCAGAGCCAGCAAAAACTGTGGAAACTTTTCCCTCAAGCCTCTGGAGTTGAATGCATTCCCTCGCTTCCCTCCCTTGCCAGTAGGGAACACACACTCTGGAGAATATCAATACAAAATCAATATTTTACTCCCTACACCCTGGGTTATCACAGAGCTGCACTCTGGCATATAGATCACTAAGACATGGTGCTATATTTGTTATGCAGCGGAATGCCTCCAAGCAAATTGACCCAAAATTTTTTACATTTGGGAAAATTCATTTCATAGACACTTTGAGAGGAAATATATTTTGATATGGATGCTCTGAACCATCCTTTGCAACCGCATTGAAGTGCAGAACTGAAAGTGAGTTAGAAAGCAGAGAGCTTTCTTTAGTGGACTACCATAAAAATGATGAAATTCTATGCAAGTGTTTCACATACTGTAAGATCAGAGGAGTCAGGGTTGATTTCTTTTCCTGCCAAATTTTAAGGATGCCTGGACATTTCCTTTGTCAGGTCCTTGTGTGCTTATGACCATATCTTAACATGTTTTTCCTTTCTTGCCAAGAAAGTAAAACACTTGCCAAAACTTTGATAAGAGTCGAACCACCCTCCATCCATTTCCTTCCACTTCAGGGTCACTGGTGGGCTGGAGCCAGGGGCGCAGCTCTATACTTTCTGAGTTGTATGCGGACACATTTTTAGGCCCCCCCCCCCCTTGATCCTTCTCCCTCTTCCGTTTTCTGTTTTGTGCCCCGGAGAGCTTTCTTCTTTGCCTCTCCATCTTTAGCTACCTGT
>JAVDPK010053778.1:0-20295 GCA_034780415.1 Cichlasoma orientale
ACACACACACACACACACACACACACACACACACACACACACACACACACACACACACACACACACAGAGCGAGAGAGAGGCGAGGGATTGGCTAACTTCAAATCAACAGTAACCTGGCTTTGTCCATTAATTAAATATGAATATCCAGTTTCACCAGATACTTCTGCAAGAGCAGCAATCACGTAGCCAACTAGTCGCACACACCCTTAACAGCATGTGTGTTCGGATGGATGTGCCTTGATTGCAGCCATCTAGACACACATCCCTTCGTCTCTGTGCTCATTGAAATAGCATCCAGGTATGCGCATGCACTGTGCAGCCACTCAGTCTGCTTTGGCAGCGGTCGCTGTTCAACTGCTACCAGCTGCTCTGACACACGCGTGCGTTCCTGAGTCCGCACCGTAGCGTCCCCGCAAGGCATCGCCCGTCCGCCCTCAGCCTCTGGAGCACCGGCAAACACCAGCCGGCCAGCTGCATATAGATCCATTTACCTTGGAGAGCTACGTCAGGGTTTTTGCAAAGCTTGGCTTCGAACCCAGAGGGCTTTAAATTTGATTAAGAGGAAGGCATCAGTTTAATTAAATTTAAACAGGTTGCTAAGTCACAACATGAGCAAATATTTTAAATTTATGTGTTGCACTTTTGTGCCAAATGTTAGAGGCAACCCGAAATCTGAGGATTTCAATAACCTGGGAAAAAAAATACAAAAAGTTAAATCTGCTTCACAAAGAAGACTAAAGTCAGAGAGATGTACCGCCTGACATCCAAAAGCCAACTGCACTGTAAAAGTGCTGTGTAAAAATGTGATTGGATTTATTGAGTTTTAGCGGGAACAGAAATCAAATACAGCATTGCAGCTGGAAATGAAATGACTGAGATGTAGCAGTATTGATCAAAATTAACTCAACTGTGAAACACGCTATGGCAGAAAGAATTGGGCAGTGAAGACTCAGGTTTCCCTGAATCACTGCCATCAAGCTGGATCAATCATCCAATTATGGTACTGAGATGTTCCAGAGACAAAGCTACCTTTGGGAAAACAAAGCCTGATCTTTTAGGAAACAGAACCATGAGTGGAGCAGAGGGGGGCGGTCCAGAGACGACTGGAATGTCAGATAATGGATGGCATATCTCTCCAGGTGACACCGAGCCCAAGGCATCCAGGGAGATGGAGAGGGAGAGAATGTTGGAAGGAGAAGGAAAAGGGATGATGAATGGATGGACAAGTGCATGCTTGTGAAGTTTAGTTAGAGTTCCCCTTTCTTTTTTTTTTTTTTGCATTACCAAAAAGTCTGTTTGGAGGTTACTGAGTTCATTTCGAGTTCAAGGAAAGTCACTTCACCTCTCAATGAAGCATGTGTTCAGTTTATTAAAAAAAAAAAAAAATACTATCTTTCCCTGCAACCTCTTCCTCTCTGTCTTTCTGATTAATTGAAATGAAATATATCTATATTAACTTTCCATATGCGGCCCATCTGTCCTTTCCCTTAACCCTCATGCCAGGTACGCACATGCACACCCACCAGGAGCAGCGTAGACAACTGCTGTTACTACATGCCTGGAGTTTACCCAGCCTTCCCTGCAAACGCTAGAACCTACAGGCTGATAAATGCAAATCAAGCCGATGTCACTCACATACAAGTGAACCTGAGAGTCGAGTTCACGGCTTAATCCAAATATGTGAACCTGATAAAACACTGCCCTCTATATTAAAACATACCAAGCATTCAAGTACAGCTGTTGATCCCAAGGGGGAATCATTAATTACCACCTTGACAAAACTGAGACCTCCAAAATTAGAGGTAATCAACTGTCCCTGGGGGCTAAATGGAAACCATGCCACTAACTCTTGGAAATTAAAGTGGGAATTAACCCGTTTTGACTGATTTATTCGCATTCAGTCGCTTTCATAATTCAACCGAACATGCTACACACCACAGTCATTATACTCCAGTGCATGCAGCCTCAAGTGTAGGAAGCAGCATTTTGTCATGACAGGGGCATTTTAGCACTACTTTCAGAGCCCAAAACTCCCATGGTCAACTTTCACTTAATTTGCACTAAGTACAGGGTGCAAATCAAACATGCCCGTGCATATCCTGCAGCTGGGAGGTGGCGGTAGTGGTGGTGGTGGTGGAGATGGGATCCTTTCATAGGAAGTGAAGGAGTGAGGGGAGGGGAGAAGATGTCCAGGGAGCTAAACAGTCTGGCTGGAGATCTTTTACTTCAGGCAGGAGAGGAAGAAAGAAGCTGGGGTGGACGGGCAACGCAGTTATGTTGTGAGATATAAACTATGACCTGCAGGTGTGTGTGTGTGTGTGTGTGTGTGTGTGTGTGTGTGTGTGTGTGTGTGTGTGTGTGTGTGTGTGTTACAAACAGTTAATAGGAATCTATAAAAGGTTTGTAGATCTCTAAATTTAATCAAGATTCTATTTCCAATTGCAAAAGGCAATAAGCTGTATTTTACGCACAAAAAGGGCACACAAACCGATTGTTGCTGATCAATGTCTAATTTTCTATTTTCAGTTATGAAGGTGTATGAGTTCACTGGAAGTATTCTGCAAGCACACAAGCACACAGGAGTAAATGCATACACGCTGTGGCACAGCGTGAGAACTGAATCACCCGCTCCTGCTGCGCTGTTTGGATATGATGACAGCGCAAAAAAAATTTAAGAAGATAATGAAAATAATACCCTCCCCCCCCCCCACACACACAAATAACCACTTATTTTTTTTCCCTGCTCCAACTTACTTGTCATACTCTGCGTTGTCTTTGTCACATCGCGCGTCTTTGTGCTTCTGCCAGTCTTTGCCGTGCTTGCAGGTGGTGAGCAGCACCACGTCCTCTGCGTTGTTAACGTGATATAAGGCATTCCTTGTGTCCGAGCCGATGCCGGTCAGGTAGCGCTTCCCCTTGAACACCAGCATGTATTTTCTAAAAGGTGGGATGGAGTTGTACTTGAGGTACCCCCTCTCTCCGCCGGTCCTCGGGTGCTCCTTGGAGAAGAGGGGGATAGACACGTCAAAGTTGGGCCTGAAGTTCTCGGTGCTGATGCTGGCTTTGGCCAGCATGGCTTGACCGATGTCAAAGCCCAAATCTTCCGTGTAGTCCGGCCACGTCCCCGAGTACAAGTTAAATATAAGGTGGTTCCTGCCGTCGTTCCACAGGGGTAGGTTCTGGACCTTGGTCTTCAGGTTGTGGACGTATTGCGGGGACAGCTGGTCCCGGTCCAGAGTGTCCAAACTTAGAACGAACAGACATGCCTGTCCAGGGTCTGAGGTGTAAAATCTGGACCCCTCAATGGTCGATAAAATATTCTGGTAACTCTCTGAGATCTTCTCCCCCTTCTGCTGGGGGTAAACATAAACTTTGAATCCGTTCTTTCGGCACAGAGAAAAGTCAAAGCATGAATCCATGCGACACCTTTTGCCTTTGTAAACACATGCGTTGATGTCCCTCTTCTGGCTCGGAGATATGTGCAGGTTGTACTCCTCTGTGTCCGTCTGATCCCAGGGCAGGAAAGCATGTAAAGGGTCCGAAAAGTGAGGCCAGGGCTGCTCGGGCCGGTGCCCATTTCTGCTGCGGCTCCTGCTCGCCGCTGGAAGTTGAATCACTCCGAGGTAGAAGAGAAGCAATAGACACGCACCGGCGAAGAGCAGGATCAGGTAGCGTTTTTTGGCCTGCATGTGTCCTGGAAACAAGGGCGAGTTGTTCAGGAATAAGAAATGTAAAGTGGCCCGAAGTTAGGCTCTCACTAACCCCGACTACACCGCTCCATCCTCCGGCAGCCTCCAAGGATCCCCAACCCCCCTTCTGCGTATTCGGTTCCCAAATCCAGCAATTGATCCAGTGCATGTGGGCGATTTTAAAAGTCTTGCCCCTTTCTCCCTCTTCTGTAGAGTTTCACCATATCGCACAACGCCTAACAGCTGGGCTCTGGTGCACCTACAAAGATCAGTGCTCTCCGGACCCTCTCGGACACAATCATATGCTGCGACTCTTTTCTTATGCACTTCTTCTTCTCACCCTTATTCAGCCTGGCTGTATGGAGGCTATTCAAATGGAAAACTGTCAGACAGCCGCCTGGGAACTCTGTCTTCCCGGATAAACAGCGGCAGGGGTCCCCGAGGCTCTCCCAGACGTAAAGGTACAGCCCGGTTTGGATGTTAAAGTCGGTAACACGCAGACCGGGCAGTGTAAACCACGTCGGTGCGTCCACCACGCGCGTATCCAAATGCCTCGGGCAGTATTCGTCCTATCCCCCCCTTCTTTTATCGCTCCATGGTCCCGTGCGAAGAAAAGCGAAAAACCGGGGACGCGTCGCAGCGCAGGAGCAAGCTCAGCGGCACAACTGTAACCTGACGAATCCCTGCATTTCTCTTCTTATTTATTACCACCTCCCCACATACCCACATACGCGCCGATATAAAATAAAAACCTCATCGGCGGAAAGCCGCGCAGCAGGCGAAGTTATCCGGAAGACACAGGGGAAAGAAACGGTGACCTCAGACTGGGTAAATAGCTGAGAAAATGTTCAGAAAGACGGGATTCCTTGATCCTAGTGTCCAATTACCGAGTGCTCAGTTGTTCCGATTGTTAGTCGCTAACATTCCAATCCCGACACGACGGCAGCCGACGAGACGCCGCTGATTGGTCCGTCTGTAGGAACGGAAGAGGCGGGACTAGCGGAATGCACCCATTCATAACCGGAGTCCTCCGCATGTGCAAATTATCTAATTGTAAGCCTATATGGAAACTGGAGTTCTGCCAGAGAGCAAAGCACCATCAGTTAAAAAAGATTGACTCTGAGAAGCAGAACGCATTCAGGCGGAGTGGTTCGCTGAAATCACGGAGACGGGCTTGTGCTCTTTGCAGCTGCGTCAAGCATTTTGCAGGAGAACAGTTTTCTGTTTACCTGTTTGTTTGATTTTAATTGTCTTTTTTTTTTAAATTAATTTCGCCATAAAGCACAATCTGGTAAGTATTTGCGTTTTTATGCACAGTGTTCTCTGTGTATTCATTACACCTTTAACCTGAGTGTGTCCAACTTTGATCTTGTAGACATCAATACTGAAACAAAGACTGAAGGGGAAACCTCGCAGACACGCATGAAAGTCACAGTGTTCTATTGTATCACCCCCTCCCCCCTTTCCCCCTTTTTTTGAAGCAAAAATATAAAATGTGATCATAATCACTTCCTTCAAAACAACATACAGTATCACTTCTTATTTCTGCTTTATTAATTCCGGTTTTCTGCAGCTTTAAAAAGGAGAAAGAGGTTTTTCTGTGTGTCTGCTTGTGTGTTTTTGTGTGTGTGTGTGTGTCAAGGCTGCTTACTAATAGTCAACTAAACCAGTTAATGAGAAGTCAGCTGGGTTTTGCTTGTTCAGAGAAACTCTCCACAAGAAGTGGCCACATTTAATCAGTCACTCACAGACAGACGTGACTGTGTTCACAGCTGGTTTTCTAATAATTTGCTTATGTCGGGTAGGAACTCCAAAGTGTGGGGTCATTATGGAGGGCAAAGACCCCGAGAACATGAATGCAACCTCTGCAGGCAAATATTCGTCTGGCGTTCGTCAACCTCAAACACTGACCTTTGCCAGTGCTGTTAACAGGCTTCTGGTTTTGTGCATGGCTTGTTAAAGGCTTGTTATTCAATATTTGTGTTTCTCACAGTCTTAGTAATGTTTAAAAAAAACCCACCTCAATATATTTGTATTTAAATAAATAAATTAATATCATACATGTTCAGCAAATAGCCCGCTAATCATTTGGAGATCTATGGATGTAAAGAAACAAGCCATGCTGCAGTCACGTTGTGTCTCAGCCACCAGACCACCAGGACAGCCTGTCCAAGGCATTTATTTGCTTAACCATTAGCTCTATTAACTTGATGCACGGTCTATTGTTAGACAGGTTTTCACGGAAATCCCAAATCACCTACCCACAGTCCTGACTGTGCAAAGAAAAGGAAAATCCACTCAAGTAAGATAAGCCCCTTGTAATTTGCCTGCAACATGTTGTAACACCGATAGCACCCAGGCCTCAACATCTGCTCAAATGAATGATACCATTGTTCATTTGTACCAAGGCGTTAAATGAGAAGAAGTTGCTGGAAGTCGACCTCGGGCCAGAGTTTTCTCGCATCCACTAACAAACCAAAGTGACACAGCAGAGGCGACCCGCTTGACAGGGAAATTAATAGCGGAGGAGTGGTTCTCGCTGAGTGTCACCATGCCTCATAAGCCCGCATAATCCTCCCCACTGCCGTTTGGTGGCACAACACTCGGGCTGGGTGAAGAGGCCATCCTCATTTTTTATCGGCCAATTAGCTCAGAAGAGGGGGACTAATTAGCTGGGCTGGCTGGGAGACAGGCCAGGATCCTGAGGTTGGCCAGCGCTCATCGTCAGAATATGCTGGTGATGAAGAGGCCTGGGTGCTGTTCCAGAGGGCTGCTCTTGTCTTCAAAGTTGTCCGGCTTAATCCGATGTTAAGCAGTCCATATAGTAAAGTTCTGTTAAGTGCACAAAGGAAAATGAGTTTCCCGAATGATCTATATGGCTATTTTGCACCCCGTGTTCAACTAGAACAGCATTTTCTTGCAGCAATCCCTGCACCCTTGGAAAGCCTCACAGTTAACATACTTGCAGTGCCTCTCTTGCCTTTGTTTATGCCTGGGGGGACTTTTCTCTCTTAATTGCTTGCAACTCTAATGAGAATAATGTCTGGGTGCTAAATGACACTTGAAACTAGGATTGCGCTAACCAAGGAAGTTGGTGTAATTTGAGAAGTGCTCTCTTGAAAATAAAACTTGTATCTTTTAAATGCAATGTGCGCTCATCCTTTAACATTTCTGGGAATCAGGTGAGAAGGAGAGACGCAGTTGCTTGAGCAGAGGCAGCTGTGTTAACCATTCACCATCAAAGGCACCACATACTACCCCCCCACCACACCCACCCCCACCCCACCCCGGTTCATCTCATGTATTCCAACTGTTTTGGAACATTTTGTGGCTGTGTGGTCTCGGCATGATTGTGATGAGGGCTGGGAGTTGTTCCAGTGAGCTTTGCCTCGCTCCGCTCGTTCATCCTTCCTCGTGTATGCTTCTAATATTCCGACCGCAGAAAAATTCCCTTCAACAGTCCCGCTTTTGTTTTGCTCTTCCTCGCAGGACCGTATTCAGGTGGAGAGCTGCGAAGGTGAGGAAAGCCTTGGTCGTCTGTGAAAGAGGTGGATGGTGCAACACGGACGTGTAAAAATTCCTTTTTAATCAGCCAAAAAAACAAAATTGGGTTTGAAATAAAGAAGAGCATGTACTGGTCCCCCCCCCCCCCTCTCTCCCCCCACAAATAAAATCCTGATGTCAGTGTGGCCATATGCAGGAAATTTAAGCTGTAGAAGTGATTCAGTTTTACTACCAGGAAAAGAGAGAAACATTCACAAGAGTTGGATTATTGTTTTCTTTTGACACAAAGGCTTTTTAAGACTGTCGGGAATGTGGATGTGGAGTAAAGGTTATTAATGTAATGCTGCATGAGTTTTTGGTACCTATAATATAAAGTTCAAAATCTTAGGAAAACACTTCCCCAGTGCCCATTTATACTTCCATAGCACACGAGTAAGAGCCAAGTGTTTGAGAAGAATATTTGGGCCTCTAAACAGCGTCTGTGAAACAAATATGACATATTTTCAACATGGAATTGAATGTAATGGAACAGAGGACAGTAAATCTTTCCTGGAAAACAAGCAAACAGTTTCAGAGTCACATACACAACTGAAATAAATAATACAAAAACAAAACCAAACAAAACATTTTTTCCAAGAAAAAGACACCTTGTTTTGTCTGTTAGATAAGTGATGGGGGTAAAAAAAAAATTGCCTTTTGTTTTATAAATAATGTGATTCTCATTTTGTAAATTTGATAAATGGAAGAATTTTGCTTGGGCAATCTCTACACTTTGTATCTTGCCCCGGACGCTCATTTGGCATTTGAATCAAGTGATAAAATCCTTCCCGGTCTTATCTAAAAGTGCAATAATTTCCCTTGTTTTAAGCTCCGACTGAACAAACAAGCTAAGAGGGCGGTTAAACAAAGAGCTGGATCACCGGTGGACTGACTGAGACTCTTCTAGCGCCCACAGACTGTGTGTAAAACACTCCCCCCTCGGTGACGGCAAGCAGCCACGATAAAGACTTGCAAATTCAGGCCGTGGTAAACAAATACCTATGGCTGAAAGGTAATCTGTGAGTTCAGAGAGTTTCAGGCAAAAGGAAGACAAAACAGCCTTTGGGCTGCTGCTGATTGGTCGCTGATAAACTCCCCTCAGGATGATGTAACAAGCTGGGCTCTTGCAACGACAAAGGGCGTGTGTGTGTGTGTGTGTGTGTGTGTGTGTATGAAGGTGTGCACATGCATTCATGCCCCAAAATACTGAATCTAAGGGGCGTGGGGTGTGTTTGGGTCCATGCACCTGGCTTGTGCATGCACTTGAGACTATATTTTGCCGGGTCTCTCTCTCTCTCTCTGTGTGTGTGTACAGTGAGTCACAAATCATATTGAGTTTGCTTTTAAAGCCTGTGAAGTCCCACCTAATACCTGGGAATAGAGTTCCACTGATGTACTGTGTAATCTTGGCTACACGGTCTCACTGGGAGTATGCTCTTCCAGCCCAGCACTGCCGCTTTTATTTGGAAGCTTCGGAAAATAACACAAAGGTTTCAGATCGTTCTCGTTGAAGCATTTGTCTTGTCACCCGCGTTGCAATTCCCAAGTGCTTAGTGCTGCAAAGTTTGGGTAAAAGTTGAGAGACGTGGTGATAAAAACACATTATAATGAAAAGGCGGTCAGCGGTGTCTGGGCTGCTCAACCTGAGGCAATAAATTAATTCCATATATTCTCATAGCTGACAACAACAAATGGCACAATGACAAGCAGGTCAGGAGTTCAGCTGAACGAGCTGATGAAGCTGTGGCGAGTGCGTGGGAGTCAATCTGGACTTTGTGTTCTGATTGCTAGCCTCATGGACTGCTTCAGGCTACTGAATGCTAAATGGTGTAGCCTTGGCTATCCTTTCAAAGTGCTGCTCATTCCATGTGTGGGATGCCTAGTAATCTCCTTATTCTTTATTTATTTAAAGCGACCTTTCAACTCCCGAGCCGAGATTGCTTTGGGCAAACTGAGCTGGGTTTAAATGTTCGGGGGTGTGGGAGGGAGGCCATCGTTTGTTGCCAGGGCCTTGAGCGAGCTGCGCTCAAACTCTACAGTTTTAACCCCAGAATTCTTCTGGGAAGCACAGGCTGGCAGGCAGCGGCAAATGAAGCGTTTCAGGTTAGATGTGGTGATAGGTTTTTGTCCTCATTAAAAGAGAAATCCCTGCCACTGCTTCCTCATTTGTATTCCACCACAATTCATTCGAGGTGGATTTTGATTTGGGGGATTTGGATGGTTTAAGGCCACTGAAGCCGGGAGGAAAAGAATGAATCTTGCAGTTTCATCTTACGCAAAGCCCCGAAAGAACAACTTTACATATATACTTTTCCCTCACTTACTTTACAACTTTGCTATTAAGGACAAAAGCTCCGCCTTGGCCGAACAGAGCAAAAGTATCCCTGCATGTAAGGGTCTAACCCTCCTCCCATGAAACACCTATTCTTAAGCACACTTATGGCTGAATGTGCCAATCACTTGAAACATCGGCCACACTTCAGGGAGCTGAAACATAATGAGTGTCAGTATCATTAAATCTACCGTGCTGATATTAAATCAGTATCATTCAAAGGAGCTCATGCTGATATCATTGCTTCAGAAAGTGCTGATGCTGCTCGGGGACCTGCAGGCTCCAGTACGAAAGGATTTTGCATCCATTCAGAGATTCTCTAATTCCCCCAGGCACTACACTGCACAGTAATCCACTTAATTTACAATTACCCATGCAAGCCACACTCATATGGAATGATAAATGGACTCAAGTAATCCCAAGGATAGAGCATGCGAGTGTGGAAATCAGACCGTACTGTACATGGCCTGTTCTATCTTTCCATCATTTGTCTTCATATATACAGCAAGGTAGATACACAAGGACTGCTCTCAGTTTAGTATGCACACCCACATACTGTATTTACAAATATATATGCTGGCCATACCCCATGTATCTCCCCTGTGCAGACTGCATGAATTCCTCCCTGCCTTTGAGGAGATGCAGGGCTAAAATCTGGCCGTGCAGGGTGAATGTTAATGTTTTAACCTCCCTCCTTGCCAGAGATCAGAGGAGAGCTTGCTCTTCTTACCCCTTTGAACTCTAACCTGGTTTTTAACTCTACCAGCCTTTGTCCTCGCTTCATCTGCAGGTGGGAGAGGATTTTGGCAGCTTTTGCATAGACAACAAAGAGTCTACAACCAGGAGAGTAGCTCTGTGAGGTATAAAGTTTGGTACGAGTTCTGTAGCATTTAGCCATAAACCAAAATAGAAGAGAAACTGAAAATTTAACTTGATGATGGTATTGGAGTCAGTGGAGTCCATCAGACATTAATAAGAATCCAACTGGCCTTTTAGGAATCAAAGAAATGCAGCTTCCTTAAAAAATATTGAAAGACTTCTTTGTTCTTTTTTCTTTGATAAAGGTTCTATACTTCTTGTATCCCGCTATTAAACAATTAAAGCAGATTAGTGGATACAAAATTGCTAAAAGAAAGACGAGTCGCTGTATTATAAGTAACATTGCTTTCCCACGATAACTGAAAATACATATGTGGGTGGAACAAAGAGTGTGGGACTGCGTTAGCAAGCAGCCCCTGCCATCGCCGACCATCACGAATACAGACCGTCTCACCGAAGTGTGTGACCGAGCGCGGGGTCCGCTTCCTGCTGGGCGACCCTGTGATCCGACGTGATGTGTGTGTCTGTCACTTGAGTTTTGATTGACATTGTTTGTCTGCAACTGGGATGTTTTTTGTGCTGATTTTTTTAATGATGTGACAGTTTCCACAGGTACCGTGAGAATTTCTAAAACTGACTGAATTAACGTTGCGGTGGTGTTAGGGGGGAAGTCAAAAACAGCTGATATTTCTGTACTGACCGATCCACTAGCGTGGGAACATCTACAAGTTCCCTCTTTAATTTCATTTTTGTGTGTGTGTGTGCGCGTGTGTGTGTGTGTTCTGCTCTTTTTTAAAAAAAAGAAAAACAACACTGCAGTTTTCACTTTAAGGCAAATCACTTTTATTAATCTTACTCTTTGTCTCTCTGTGTCCACATGACTTCCATCTCTGATCCATTTGCTCTTACCGGTCTCTCACTTTGGACTCCCTGACACATTTGATTGGTCTCTATTTCGGTTCCTAGTGAAAGACAGGCAAATCTATCTCCGCCTTTCACTTTTTAATCACCGTCCCTTGCTCGTTTCCTTGTTCTCTCTTTCTCTCTGACTTAGCCTCTCTGACCCTTTGACTCAGTCAATTGTGCTCCCTGTACCTCGCCCCTTTTCTCTGCTTTGATTCACACGTTTTAATTGCCCATTCTCCCATCTCCGGAATTAATGAAATCTTTAATCACACAAAGATTTATTAAGATTTAGAGTGGTGGGAGAAGAATATAGAACAGGAAGGAAAAATGAAACAATATGAGGTATTTAGCTTCTTGCAGAGAACAGCAGATGTTGATAGCGGTGATTAACCTACAGCCAAATAGCTCAGTCGCCTCTTACTAACAGGAAATAAATCACAAAACAACCTTAACAATCTCAAATGAGAAGCACGTTTTTCTCCCTCTGCTTTGCGTATCGTTCGCTGTCTAAAGCCTTTGAGAGAGACGCTGTGAAGGAAACACGGCAGATCAAAGTCTTTTCCCCCCTCACCCCCTCTCGCTGCAGTCCTTATGCAGGGAACGACAGATGTGGGTGATGGGTTGACGGCAGAGAAAACAATGCAGTGAAAAAGGTTAGAGTGACATGTGAGGGCATGTTATGACTGCTGCTTTGACTCGACAGTGTAGGGTTAATTATGGATGGCCTCCTCTGTTGGCAGGAGCTTAACATTAAGTTGCACAGAAGACTAAGACGGCCTGGCTGCCTTCTGGCTATGTGTGCATTAGGCTCTCTTATGTTTTATTACTGCTCGAGGACGCATTTGGCCGGCGGAGTTCCACTCAGGGTTTTCTGACATGATAAGTTAACAACAGTTTTTTTTAGCTGATGTTTTATTGCTGACATATTTTACTAATGGGTTATGAGTGAAACGCGTCCTCTGAGGAGCACGGAGTCGATGTAGCAGCTCAACTCACCCAACTGAAAAGAGGAAGCGGAGACTCGTGAAGAAACGCATCTAATTCCTTCTTTCCACAGCAATAAGATGACAATCTGTTCCTTATAAAAACAGCTCAACATTACAGAAAACACTCCTATTTCTTTCAGAGAGTGAGATGAGACGATAGCAGTGTCATGGGTAGCTTAGTGTAGCGTAAAGCATGAAAGTGGGTGGGGGGACACCTAACTTAGGTGAATCAAAACCCACTAAAACTGAAATATATTTACGCAGAGTTTCCCACACTGAGTCATATAGAGACAGTATAATAATACATGCTGTCAGTTTGTCTGCACTTGGCAAACTTTGTTGAAACAGCTCACCGTGTGATGCCAAAAGCTCCTCCACAGAGGACAGATGTTTGGAATAGATGTCCAGCCAGACCGTCGTTTACAAAGACCTGTCAATCATATTATTACAATAAAGAAAACAAATGCATGCATCTTTCTTCTTTGAATCAATTTTAATTGCTTGACAACTAATTTGGTTACTAAGAGGTCGTGAACAGGCAGCCTCACAAATCTCTGCCCCAGCCACAGATTGCTATTACCTGTATTTATTTAAAAAAAAAACAAGTCATTTACCTTTATTTACATGTAAATTCTGTCTCATTTGTTGCACGGTGAACCCACATGTCTGGACTGTCACCTCTCTGCCCCCTGATGTCAACACTTCAAACCCACGGCGCTATTGAATCAGTGGGTGGCTCGGTTAGCTCAGCAAGATAAGAAATGGACTTTAGAGTGTTGGGTTAATAGTTTGACCCTCCTTGGATGTATTTTTCTTGACTTTCTAACTTTCGTTTTGCTCAAGAACCTTTTTTTTTGTTGTTGTTGTTCATTTCATTTTGTTAAAATTGATTTCAAAAAACATAAAATAGTTATATTATAAAACAATTCTTATAGGTGCAGTCCAGGAAGCACACGGAGCAGGTGACAACAAATCATTTTTTTCCCATCCGGCCAGTAGGCTAGTCATCTCTAGGAATAGGAATACAGGAATATAGTCTCTTACATGCAGGTTTTGTGTATTAGGACATAATAAAAAAAACATCTGGTCCTTATCAGGTCTTAAAATTATATGAATGCAACATCAGATGAACAACAACACATAACATATTACACCATGTCCATATTTATTTAACAAAAACTCAAAGCAGAAGCAGTGTGTGATAAACTAAGCTCGCCACATCGTTCGGCAGCTTGTAGAATCATCTTCAGCAGCAATAACTCAAAGTAATCATTTTCTGTATGACTCACATCTTTGTGGAGGAATTTCGGCCCACTCTTCTTCACCGCATGGCTTTGCTTCATTGTGGCTCGCAGGCACTCATTTAGTCACAGCTCTCTTAAGGTCCTGTCACAGCATTTCATTCGGGTTGAGATCTGGACTTTGATTGGGCCGCTGCAGCACCTTCGTTCTTTTCTTTTTCAGCCGTTCCGCTGCAGATTCGCTGCTGTGCTTGGGATCGTTGTCCTGTGTCATGGCCCAGCTTCAGCTAAAGTTTTGCTGTCGGACAGACGGCCTCACTGCAGAATACTTTGGTATACAGAGGAGTACTCTGTACTCTGAGTACACTGACTGCAAGTGTTCGACTCACTGACTGCAAGGTGCCCACATCCTGTGGTTAAGAAGCAAGCCCAAATCATCAACCTTCCACCACCGTGCTCGACATGCTGTGAGGTGCTAATAGGCCCCAATTTGTTCTCACCTGTCCGAAGCTTGGTAGGAAATCTTGTTTTGATTGTTGCCATTCTTGCCAGCCTGAAGCCTCTTATGGACGCAAAATGGCAAGTGTACGGGTTCCACAAACAAGAAACGGTATTAATTAGACAGCTTTAGTGATAGGCATATTTATTTAGGGTGTACATGCATCCTTAATGCTTAAGTAGGCCACAAACCTTATAGAGATGAAGGAAGGCCCTTTATATTGCAAGTTATTAGCTGTGTCCTATAGATGCACGCATGTACACAAGTAGCCGTTTTCTGCTGATGCATGATCTCATTCTACACTACAAGTTCCACCAATGATGAGTCAGATACACCCAGCTTATTTTACCCGACTCATTAAAATCTGTGGCTGACAAAAGCACCTCTGGAGGGTCTGTTGTGTTCTCAAATCATCGTCAAGACGCTGCATATTCATACACATTTGATTGCGCAGATGCCATAATTGGCTCGGCCAGGCAAACAAGCGCTCTGAAGAGGTTCTGCCTGAGTGTATCTATTTAAAAGACCTTGGTTTTTTTTTTTATCGTTCACGGAGTTATGGAACGGAATAAAGTGATGTCAGCATGAAGGGAAAAAAAAGCCTAAAACGTTTAGTCGATTTACTGTCTTGACCTGGCGTGGAAAAAAGTTGCTCAAGCCAGAAAAGTAGTGCATTTGTCTCTGTTGTCTGCAGTTTGAGAAGTAATTTGCTACATTTGGGGAAATGTGGGATAATTTTTGCTTTGTCATGGGGAATGCAATGATTCATGCTAAAAGAAGCCCAACATCTGGCCTCATTAATCATTTCTTTTCAAGTCTGGGTTTTCAGGGAATACTTTTCCCTTTTTTTTTTTCCATCACATTCTCTCTATCTTCTTCTCCCTCATTCCCCCCCATCTGCACTGCTTGTCATCTGTTGACATTCTGGCATGCCTCATCACCCATATCACTCCTCCCTCCTCATTTGCTCCCTAATTTGTTTAGATGGCAGAAGAAGGAGAGGGGCGAGAAGGAAAGAGACTAAGGTGTGGTGGGAGGATAGAAAGGAAAGATAGAGTGTGGGAAAATGAAGAAGTGGAAAGCTGTAAATCAAGTTTGATGAAATCCATTTAACAGTTAGGGAGTTCCTCATTACTCACGGAGCTCTGAGTGAATGCAGTGACACATCCACATTAATGCCACATGCTGCATTGCCCAGGGCCAAGCAACACAATGATAAGAACAGTGCTTTCCATTCACTGCGATGCCAAGCCCTCACACGCCAACAGTCACGCATTTAAGGGTTCAGAAATTGATAAAGCCTGATAAAATTCCCATGACCGCTGTGATTGCAGCTGACATATTTGTTACTCTTTACTCCATGTCATGATTTTGACTGACTGAGTATAATATTATTGAAACTGAACGATGACACTTCAACTAACTGGAAAATACTTTGGAAGCGTGCACTGGGGCAAAGAACTGTAACTGAAATGTCATCACGAGGAAAACATTTGTCATTGCAGTTTCTCCTGAAACAGGACGTGTTTAAACTTAAGAGACAAATTCCTGATGACTAAGCTCCTCTAAACTTGACAAAGCAGTAATTTAATTCAAATCACTGTGTTCCTTTATTCCTTATTTTATCCCAAACTATAATCTTTTTCCAGCCAGATCACAAACCGGTGCTTTCATCCTGCGCCGCGGCTCCGTTTGATCATAAAACTTTTCTTTCTAGAAATTATGTGATTGGTTGCTCAATTTAACCGACTTGGTGATGCAACAAAAAGAAGAAAAACAGCGAGTAACAAAAGGACAAAGTCATGCGGCATTTTAAGCCACAGGTAAAAATTCATTCTCAACCTTAGAACAGTCTTCTTCGTCTTCGTGTTCTTTCAGCTGCTCCCTTTAGGGATCGCCACAGCAGATCACCTGCCTCCATCTCACCCTGCCCCTAGCATCCTCTTCTGTCACACCAACCCTCTGCACGCCCTCCTTCACCACATCAGTGAGCCTCCTCTGTGGTCTTCCTCGTTTCCTCCAGCCTGGCAGCTCCATCTTCAACATCTTTTGTAAAATGCATCCACTCTCCCTCCTCTGCACATGTCCAAACCATCTCAGCCTCGCCTCTTTAATGTTGTCTCCAAACCCCTCAACCTGCGCAGCCCCTCTGATGTACTCATTTCTAATCCCCCCCACCCCCTATTCAGCTCTGCCACCTGTCTTTTTGTCAGGGCCACCGTCCCCAATCCATACATCACAGCAGGTCTCGCTACCACCTTGTAAACCTTCCCTTTCACCCTTGCCGCTATCCTTCTGTCACAAATCACCCCTGACACTCGTCTCCACCCACTCCACCCTGTCTGCACTTTCTTCTTTACCTTTCTTGTGCACTGTCTGTGTCACTGTGTCTGTTGCTTTGGATGGTTGACCCCAGGTATTTAAACTTGTCCACCTTCATGACCTCTATCCCTCGCATCATCACCTTTCCACCTGTCTCCCTCTTATTCTGCCTTGCTTGTACTGACCTTTACTGCTCTTCTCTCCAGAGCATACCTCCACCCCTCCAGGCTCTCGTCTACCTGCTCCCTACACATCACGACGTTGTCTGTAAACATCATAATCTATGGAGACTCCTGCCCGACCTCATCTGAGTTATGTGACAGGTGCCATTAGTTTTGTATGCCAGAAAGATTATGCATAAATAATCTTACATTACACTGAGTCAATGTAATGTAATGTAAACAATGTGCTACAGGTAAAATATATAAATTAAAAAAAGTTTGTCCTTCATGGCTATAATGTGAGTTGGACACCGATATGGTGGAAATAAACCAGTTTCAATGAGACAAAATAGCCTGTCTCAGAATTACAATGCAGCAAGTTTAAGTGCCAGTTTTTTTTTTTTTAGTGTGGCATTATTTTGGCACTTTTCTTTGGCAAAGAGGAGCTGCAGCTGCAAGGACAAGCTCACTGGCACTTACTGGGAAACATATGCTAAACTCACTCACAGCACCATCAGAATATAATCAAGATCTCTGTGGTGCAATCTGAACACAGTACAATTTATAAAAGCTGGGAATTGCGGCAGGGCTGTCTTTCAAAAGAGCAGATTAACTTTGAATCTGAAGTCTGGGGCATCAAAGTGGGAAAAGGTCATAAGGTCATAAGGTCTAATAAGGTATTTTGGACATTCCTTTCTGAATTATGTTAATGCCTGGAAGAAACCCAAGTAGTGCTCTTAAACTACAGTCTTCTTCCAGATGTTTGTGAGATAGTACGATGGTAGAGCTGTGATAACACGAGCGTCCATCTAAAGGGAGCCATTGGTGTCATGATCATAGAACCAGAAGCTGCACCTGATTCTATAAAATAATGCAGGATTTTGCAGAAGGTGTAAAAATATTTTCAGACAGTGGCTTTTCCAGCTGTGGAGAACGACCGGAATAAAACAATCTCCTATCTTCTTATATATTACACACCTACAGCTGAACTAACATCAGACAGTGAGCCGGCGGCTTTGTGCGGACAGCTGTGCGCCTGCCAGTTTTTCTGTGACCGTGCAGACCCACCCATGGACACGCTACACTACAGTACACCAACTACACCCACCCTTTAAGAGGACTCCAAAGAAGTATAACAGGACTGACCTGTGTGCAGCTGTCTGTGCGGCAAAACATCTGCAGCACTAAAATAAGGTGAGACGGCGTCTTTGATCAAGAGCGATATTTAAACCTCTGCTTGGCAACAAAGTCAGTTACCTCAGCGCCCACTTTTCTTTCAGCGAGGTCCTCAGATCCGATACTAGCAACGTCAATAATCTCCTCGGAGTAAAAAATTTAAGCATGTAATCCTACATAATCCTCAAAGAACAGCGATTCGTACACGGCTGCCGATTAGAGAATTTATATTCACGTAGCCGACTGTGAGATATTGTGGTAATTTTTTTTTCCACATATGAAAAACCGTATGTTTTATGAAACCTGTCTGGAAGCTATAAAAGAGTGCTCGGGTTTCAGACACAGCATAGTCTGTCTTCTGTGTGATGTGCAGGAAGCTGCTTTCCAAGTGTACGAGGCATTAAGCTGTATTCTTTTAAAACATATTGGCTTATTTCTTTTGGGTATACACTATAAATATAACAGCAAATTCCAACATTTGTTGCAAAACCGCTGCAAGCATTGTTTATAGATGACAAAAGTGTATTTTGTAACAGCTTTGTTATATATACAATGCACACTGACATTGAAGCTTAATGCACAGACGCGTGCACTTAAGACTAAATGGGCTCAGCATCAATGCGACCCATTATACCGAAATTACAGCTACGCAAAGCAGAGAGGCCGGCCCCAAACATACAAATATTCACACATACCCACTCACACAAGGACAGGGAGTCATCCAATTAAGTGAATTTAATGCAGCGTGCTAAACAATAGCCGACATCACAATGAAACCATAAGAAATAACATAATTGTGGTGCGTTTGCCAAACAGGCAAAACAAAAACCCGGTCTCATTTGAATAGAAGCGCTCCACACACCAACTTCCATTCAAAGGATTTTTGTGCCTCGTGTACATGTCAGAGAGAGATATCATTAAACACTCACACACTGGCAGCCTCTGCAGCTGAAATGATAAATTATGGGCTTGTCCACTTAGATCTGTAGATTGTCACGAAACTGGCATTTCAAAAAAAATATTTACTGTGTATTAGACTCGCTTTAGCACTCTTCAAATCTCAGAACCTCAAACCCAGAAACCTAAGTGCTCATTTAGCTGGTGCATCTCACACATGAATTACAGGAGCTAAAAAATGTCATAAGCTTAATAAGGTAGTGGGCAGCATGCTGGTGCCGTGGCTAGCACCGTTGCCTCACAGCGAGAAGGTCCTGGGTTCAAATCCGCTGGCTGGCTGGGGCCCCTCTGTATGGAGTTCTCCCTGTGCGGGTTTCTTCTGGCTTCCTCCCAAAGATGTGCGCGTTAAGGTTAACCGATCATTCGGCTGTAGGTGTGAATGTGAGCATGAATGCTTGTGTATTTCTCTCTGACACACCGGTATCCTGTCCAGGGTGTACCCTGCCTCTCGCCCTGTGACAGCTGGCATAGGCTCCAGCCCCCCCTGTGGCCCTGACTTGGACATACAGAAGAAAATGGATGGATGGATCAAACCATGTCATTAATTAATGCTCTTTATTGTGTGGCTAATAGGAAGAATGCAGAGTCCCAAGGTCTCCCAGTAGTTTGCTGCCTCTGCCTACTTTTATCTGAGATCCAAACCATTGTTTCTGAATTTCAGCTGGTTAAATTCCCACTGGGGTCACGGTAAGCTGCCTGTGTGCCATACAACAACCTGACAGACCTAACAAGAGCTAACAAGACCGAACTTTATCCAAGGAAATTGGTCATTATTTGAAAATCTTTGAATGAAACAACACTATATCAATATCATATATATATTATATGCTTGTGTGTTTATCCCGTTGTCCTTATGATTAAAAAAAAAAGTGTGGAAAAATAAAGAGAAACTAAAATGAGGTGAAATCCCTCATTTTCAAATCTGAAGAGTTATGGAGCCCCTTATCTCCGGCTGGCTTGGATACCAATTCCATGAGGGATGACTTGAGCCAATGGTGCTTGGCAAAGAACAAAAACTCTGCTTAAGAAGCTCAAGGACACCCCACTGGCTTCCAACATCTAACTGCTAGTTTGGTTCATCGGGGTCCAGGAAAACAAAGACACACACATCAAGGTTTCTCGTGCCAGTATTGTGTGTGTATTCTCCAATTTGAGCTCAGCTAAGATGGAAGATTTTTCAGCCTCTTGCTGTTTCATCTGTTCTGTGGAAGAATAAAAACAGGGGGGTTTGGGGGTGGGGATGGGGGGTTCTTCACGCGCTGAATCATCTGGCCTTGGTTGGCCATGAAGCTTTGTGAAATTGGGACTCACCCAAACCTGGACCATTGGTGTTGCCTTTTATCAAAATGCCAGGTGAAAACAGAGAAAACAGAGCAAAATCAACAGATGATGAAGCAAAACGAAAGAAGGGGGGGATACAGTGGAGGGCTTCGGCATTCACGTCTGAATATCTGGGCTGATTTCAGCGTACACAGAAGAAGGGATGACACAAGCGAGGTGGGAGACAGATTAGAGTAATTGTCATGAGTGCCACAAATGTTTTCTCACGCCAACAAAGGGTTCATTTTATTAGAGTAAACATTTCTCCTATAGAGCTCATCTTGGGAGAATAAATATGTTTGGCACAATAGTGCACTCAGATCACTATTCTGCTTGCAAATAT